>JAAGAY010142017.1:0-62840 GCA_011801015.1 Ardeotis arabs
TCCTTCAGTTTCACATCCCCCACCAGCCCCTCCCTGTTGGTGAGCACAAGGTCGAGCATGGCACCCCTCCTTGTTGGCTCCTCTATCGCCTGCAGGAGGAAGTTGTCGCCCACGCATTCCAGGAACCTCCTGGACTGCCTGTGCCCTGCTGTGTTGTCTCTCCAACAGATGTCAGGGTGGTTGAAGTCCCCCATGAGGACCAGGGCTTGTGACTGTGAGGCTGCTCCTATCTGGCTGTAGAGCGCTTTGTCTGCTCTGTCCTCCTGGCCAGGTGGCCTGTAACAGACCCCCACCGTAACATCCCCTGTCCATCTCCATCCTCTGACCTTGACCCATAAGCTCTCTGTCAGCTCCTCCTCCATCCCCAGGCGGAGCTCCACGCACTCCAGCCGGTTGCTGACATAGAGAGCGACACCCCCTCCTCGTCTCCCCTTCCTGTCTTTTCTAAAAAGTCTGTACCCCTCCATGTTGACGCTCCAGCCTTAGGAGTCGTCCCACCACATCTCCGTGATGCCAACAAGGCCGTAGCCCTGCTCGTGTGCACGCATCTCCAGTTCTTCCTGTTTATTTCCCTCTTCTCCACAGAAAAAGCACCATTTTGTAGACACAGACCAGCAGTTGAACTGTGGATTTAAACAGCTGGATCTAAATCAGTCTTGACAGTACTTAAAAGTTGTCTATGTTATGAATGAAAATTATTATTTTTATGACTGAATGACATGAAAATGACTATCATGCAGCACCCTCCACACAAGAGCTCACTTTACAGTAAGAGTTCCATTAGCTGCACAAAGACACTTTCATGTTGATTAAGAGCAACTCATTATCTAGAGAGAGCTAGAAGAACTATCCTGGACTACTTCTGCTTAGCTAAACTCCTTCTCTTTCTCCAGAAAGAGATGCAACAACTAATGGAAATCTGCAATACAGTGCTATGAGTTACTCTGTTCAGTTATAGAACTAGTTAAGCTGCATCCTAAGTGACAGGTCCAAATATTTATTTTCATGGCTAAAGAAGAACTAGATTAAAATTCAAAAGCAAAAAGTTCATAGAATCACAGAATGGTTCGGGTCAGAAGGGACCTTAAAGATCATCTAGTTTCAACGCCCTGGCTCTGGGCAGGGACACCTTCCACTAGACCAGGTTGCTCAAAGAGGGAGAGAGAGAGAATCACCTCCCTCGACCTGCTGGTCATGCTTCTTCTGATGCAGCCCTGAATACGGTTGGCTTATGGGCTGCAAGCACACATTGTCAGCTCATGTTGAGATTCTCATCAATCAACACCCCTTAGTTCTTCTCTTCAGGGCTGCTGTCAATCCATTCTCTACCCAGCCTGTATTTGTGCTTGGGACTACCTCAGCCCATGTGCAGGATCTCGCACTTGGCCTTGTTGAACTTCATGAGGTTTGCACAGGCCCACCTCTCCAGCCTGTCAAGGTCGCCCTGGATGGTATCCCTTTCCTCCAGCGTGTCGACTGCATCACACAGCTTTGTGTCATTGACAAACTTGCTGAGGGTGCACTCAATCCCACTGTCCGTGTTGCTAACAAAGATGTGAAACAGGCCTGGTCCCAATACCAACCCCTGAGGACCACCACTTGTCACCAGTCTCCACTTGGACATTGAGCTGTTGACCGCTACACTTTTCAGTGCTACCATCCAGTCAATTCCTTATCCACCAAGTGGTCCATCCATCAAATCTATGTTTCTCCAGTTTAGAGACAAGGATGCTATGTGGGACAGTGTCAAATGCTTTGCACAAGTCCAAGCAGATGATGTCAGTTGCTCCTCCTCTATCCACCAATGCTGTAACCCCACTGTAGAAAGCCATGAAATTTGTCAGGCATGATTTGTTCTTAAGAATCCATGTTGGCTCTCACCAATCACCTCCTTATTTTCCATGTGACTTATTATACCTTCCAAGAGGATCTGCTCCATGATCTTGCTAGGCACAGAGGTGAGAATGACAGGCCTGCAGTCCCCTGCAGTTCCCTTTTCAAAAATGGGGGTTCTGTTCCCCATTTCCAATCACTGGGAACTTCACTGGACCGCCATGACTTCTCAAATGTGATGGATAGTGGCTTAGCAACTTCATCTACCAGTTTCCTCAGGACCCATGAACCTGTGCACGTTCAGGTTCCTTAAATGGTCTCGAACCTGATCTTCTCCTACAGTGGGTGGTTTTCCTTTCTCCCAGTCCCTGCCTTTGCCTTCTGTGACTTGGGTGGCATGGCTAGAACACTTGCAGTGAAGACTGAGGCAAAAAAGTTGTTGAGTACATCAGCCTTCTCCATGTCCCAGGTAACCAGGTGTGCCGTTTCTTTCCAGAGAGGGCCCACATTCTCCCTGGTATTCCTTTTATCCCCAAGGTGCCTACAGAAGCTTTCCTTGTTGTCTTTGATGTCCTTGGCCAGATTTAATTCTATCAGGACTTTAGCTTTCCTACCCTGATTCCTAGCTGCTCAGACAATTCCCTTGCATTCCTCCCAGGCTACCTGTCCTTGCTTCCACCCTCTGTAGGCTTCTTTTTTGTCTTTGAGTTTGCCCAGGAGCTCCTTGTTCATTCATGCAGGCCTCCTGGTGTTTCTGCCTGACTTCCTCTATGTTGGGATGCATCACTCCTGCGCTTGGAAAAGGTGATCCTTGATCATTAATCAGTTTTCTTGGGCCCCTCTTCCCTCCAGGGCTTTATCCCATGGTACACTACCACGCAGATCCCTGAAGAGGCCAAAAGCTACTCTTCTGAAGTCCAGAGTCGTAAGCTTGCTGTGTGCCCTCCTCACTGCCCTAAGGATCTTGAACTCCAACATTTCATGGTCACTGAGGCCAAGGCTGCCCTTCAGCCCCACATTCCCCACCAGCCCCTCCTAAGTCGAATTACTGAAAAAGCTTTATAGTTGTTACTGGGGAAGGGGTGACTGCAACAACTTGCTTAGCAAGCCTTTTAAAACCTTTATGCGGGAAAAACTTCTTTATGGTTTATCTAATAGAACATATAGTTGTAACTCATCCTTATTTCATAGATAATATATTCCAACTATCTATATTAGATATTTTTTCTAATCCTAGATTTAGACTTAAGATAGTACAACTGATGTATCCATCACAGTAAATACTTTTTGTCTCAGTTGATAAATCATACAGCCTCAGGCAAAACAAATGCAAATATTGCAACATAAACCTGAATCGAAAGTGAAAGACTCACTTCTTCACATAATCTAATCTATAAAGAGAACAACAATATCTTTTTAAACGTTGTAAATATACGTAAGTTACCTGTACAGTTTCAATCAGGCTCGCAGAATAAAAAGGCATTGCTATCACATGTGTTAAACTGTAGAAATTAACAAGATAAGAATTAATATCATGATACTACTATAATTTTAGACAAACATGCACATCAAAGTTGATAGTTATATACCAAGACAAGCTGAGAGAAAATTAACAAACTGTAACTCAATTATTAAAATGCACATCAACAAGTTTAGATGAACTTCAGTCTTAAGTTCTGTTAAATTCTATTTCTATGTAACTAGACTGATTCAGGTCTATCACATACCACAATTTAATCACTAAAAGAATCAAATCTTTTAAATTAGTCAAGTCCCATACAGACAAAGGGATCTAGTATGAGAAAATAATCAAGATTGTATATGCAACTAAGATTGTCTTAAAAAAAAATCAAAACTTTAAAATTACTATTAGCACCCTGTCAAGTAACCATAGCTGCAGATTAAACTAATGTACATTTAGTAGTTTTATTACTGTTTAGATAGTAAGACATAAGGTAATAACACATGCTATACTTACCCTTTGAGTAGAAGGTGTCCACCTATCTGCTTGAAGTTCCACTTATGTGAAAGCTCCCTAAAAACAAAAGTATTTACCTTAAAATGTATAAGAACATGTTATTCTCAAGCATTTCTTCCATGGGTGTCAACATCCAATTTTCATATTGGTGTCTGATTATCGGCTTACATTGCAGGATTTCCCACAATGGAAAGAAAACCAGCTACACATTTAATAAATCATGCCCAACTTTTAGAACTTATTTGGGCCTATTAGATATTCTCTCAAAAAAGCTTTCTGTTATTACTAAGGTGCCTGTCATTCTCACAGCTACTGGCTTTAGTGGTTTGCATTTATTTTGCATCCTTATGTACTAACTCTTAAATCTATTTTCAGGGAATATTGTATTATTTTAAAATCTCCATAGTTTTCCTTTATCAACATACTTTTAAAATTATGTTTTTGTTTGGTTACGCTTCTTCTGTTCTTTGAGGTTATGTTTATCCCGTTTTTGTTTCTTTACTGAAAACCTAAATCACATTGACATAGTTAGACAAGACCAAATCAAGTACAATAGGTCAGACTAGGTCAGCTGCATAGTAATTCTGTTCAGACTTAAATAAATTCTTTTGGCTTATGACCAGTCTTTAGCATATCCTGGTAAAACAAAAGAAAACCCATCTGTTTAACTCAAAGGTGACTTTTAAAATATCCCCTTAAAGTAGTATTTTCTAATTAAATACTTCAAAATATGAACAATAAGTGTTAACTACACTCCACTTGTCAGGAAATGTAATCCCACTTAGCTCAAGATAACATTCAAATACCAAATATATTTACCGTACATTTGGTAAATACTCTACCTATGAGGTAAAAGTATTTCTGTCTGAAACGTTGAACACAATAGACTATGCATTTTTAATAATAAGCTATAAAGTCTTCAACTTCAACTCTTGTCCAGGAATCACACTCACCCACTGCCTCTACCTGCAACTCTAATCCAAGAAAGGAAACTCTTCACTATTTCTGAAGAATTGTGTGTAACTGGTAGCCATCACTTTTCTAAATACATAAGTCAGTCACTAAAGAGGAAGGAAGATCATTTACCATTATGTATTTTGCACACTTGGATCACATCCACTGAGCCATAATACTTGAAAGATATGGAAAATGAAACCAAACTGATGTGTGAAGCCTAACCTGTCAATCCACTATGTGTAACTATTGCTGCAGTGGAAGAACAATTACGGAATGTAGTACAGAACCACATTCAACTTGCCACAAAAATGTTAACATCCATTTCTGGGCCCCTCTCCTAAAACAGGAGGATTCTTTTATGATATGATGATACAGAACTGGAACTGACATCTCACTTCCTTGTGTCCTTTGGAGCTTCACAATGTGTTTAAACAACCTTTTAAATCAGACTCGCTGGCACTGCTGCTATAAGCAATAGCCTTCACCTCCCTGTGACAGCCCAAACATGCATGATGCCACTAAAAAGGAAGGGAGAGCATCCAGTAGAAAACTGCATGAGGTGGTGCATGTACAAGATCATAATTTTAGCCAGATCACTTCCTCAATTCAGTTCATTTTGTGACTGTTCACATACTGTGTTGGCACAGGGATGGGGGTAACACCGACAAAGGAATGAGCAGGTACAAGTGGAAAGGATTGTTTCTGTTAGCAGCAGCAGCAGCTCACTTTTCAAACTACTGAACAACTAGCCCACAGGAAGAAAATCCTTGCTCATGTTGGACAGAAATCAGAAATACGAACATATAAATACTATATCACATCTCATGAACTTAAGCATATCCTACAGCAGTATTTAAAAACAAGAACAAGTCACGCTTGGGGGAAAGTGTGCCTGGAAATTTCAGTTACATATGAGACAGAGTTGGCCAAAAAGCTTAAATACACACTCAACACAATTTAAGTATGAAATGCTTTTGCTAATGCTTTTGACAAATGCCAGAACTTGCAAAGATTTACTTTTATTAGTATGCATGCATAATAACAGTACTTTGATTCAGCCTGCCTACATTCTGTTCACACATTAAAAACAGACACTTGTCTCTTCTGAAAGCTAATATGGTTCTCAAGCCTATCGGTTCATTCAAACTTAACCAGCCTGAAATCCAACTCCTTGCCTGCCTCCTTAACATGTCTTCCAAGACAGGTCTTTACCACTTTACTGGCTTCAGTGTGTGCCGTGGAACTGTTAAGTACCTTTTCCTAACTTTTTATTATTCCACAATCTCCTTGCTATTCACTAAAGGTTTTAATTACTTTATAGAATAAACTGTTTCACACAACCTGCTTACTCTTAAAATATCTGTAACAAAACTGACAATATATATTACAGTTGTCAGCCCTTACTGTTAGCTCCAGACCATTATCAAACAAAACACTGATAAAAACCCTTCAGACAAAAATTCTTTATCAGACTTGCATCTCAAAGCAGAAAGACATCACAACATTTTACCATAATCCTAGAGTTATAGTTCAGCATAAAAAGTAGCCTGTCACAAATCAAAATAAAAAATTATTACTAAACTACTGCAGTCGAAAATGGACACAGTGAATTAGAACGGTGCATATCTCTTTAAATTAACTCACTTATTTTTAGTTGTAATCTCTTTATTATGAGAATACTTAACAATGTACATATAGTTGTTGGTAAAGGAAGACAGAGGGCAAAGCTGACAGCTACATAGACTCTTATTTACCATGTCTTCTCATTTATTAATGCAGGCCATTCTGTTCTCTCACCTACCAAAGACAGCGAAAATGTTCAGCAAGATGTCAGTGCTGTCTCATCAGCCATGTAAGTTTTCTGTATTTAGATTAATGAAATTAGGACTTTTACTTTAGACACAGTATTTGCTAGTACCACACAATACAAACCAAAATACAAATGAAACTTATGAATTTTGTTGTTACAGCGGAATTATAGGAAGACCAATTTGCTACATTATTTCTACACTCGGACAAGTAGGCAGACATACCAAACATACAGACAGACATTTGTCTGTCACTATTTATTAATTACAAGGTTGTCTTTGCCAAGACAATCACACTGTGCTGAAAACATCTATTAAATGTCTGATTGTTCTAATAAAGTAATTTTTTTCAGCCTTACATTTCTAACACTTTGAATATAAGACAACAACTGATGATCAATTTGCTAGAAGTAGTAAAAAACCCATACAATACCTTGGTAAAGGTGTAAATTCACTGATGATGCCTTCTGTTCCCAGGGTTATGCCCTGAACAATGAAAGTGCTGCCCATTCCTTTCCAGAGAGCTCTTGGACCCTGTGTTTTGAAATATGCAACATATTTTGATTCATGCAACACAAAACACAAAAATCTTTTCATCTTACTGATTTTTATAAAAATTCAGCAAATTTAGACTGCAGCCAGCTACAATTCTATCATTAAACCTCATTATCACTAAATTCAGGGGACAACTAACTTTTCAACTCTGAAGAAACTTCTGTTCTTCAATAATTTCAAATAGTTGTCACAAATTTTGGAGGCATATCTCCCACTGTTAATACTCTGTACTATAAATTTAACATCATTTTCTACGGACAAAATGAGATTGAGATGTTAAAGTACATCTGTAAGAAATCCAGAAAGTCTTTCCTTACTATATTCTGATCTAAGTTGCAGGATTGCCATTCCCAGACAGACTGGAAATTCATGCAATACTATCTTTGAAAGTAGCCACCTGGATAATCTCCTTACCCACATAAAGATTAATTATTTTTTAGAATCCTGATGAAAAAAAGATTAATTTCAGGGACCTTTTGTTTTCTAACATTTGCAAATCTTCTTTACTAAATACTACACTACTTAAAAAAATGCTTTACAATTCTTCTTGAAACATTTCTGCAACTCTAAAAACAGCAGACCCTTACAATGGCCATGTTTTTAACCACCAGTAAGACAAGGAGTTAAATATGTCAATGTACAGAAGTGCTGCAGTAACCTTCACTGCTCAGATACAGTCTGACACCAAATACTGACCTGTGTCTTATTGATGCTGTACATAATGTTGACAATAGTAAATGGAGTGAGATGGTAATTCCGAGCATGATAGTTAACCTGTTAAAAATACAAATAATGGCAAAAATATGAATAAATTCTCACTAAAATTTATGGAAATAGGCAGAACTTAAGTATTTGTATGCTGCAGATGTAAACAATAAAGCAAACATAAACCAGAAAATATTGGAAATAAAGCATCCTGTTTGTACACAGGGACCTGGAAGTTGCTCTGCAGACTAAAACACTTGCTATAATTCACTTTCCACTGCCCAAACGAAAATGAGTAAGAATGTTAAAGATAAGTTAAATTTCAGAATGGAAAATATGTATCCTACAAATAAAAATGTGTAAATGTAGCAGTGTCTCCCTAAGAATTGTCAAACTTCCTTTACCCTACAGAGTATGAAAACACAGAAATACCACAGTACACAGGAGCTCTGACTGGAAGAAGTAATATAAAACACATACCTGACACTGACGACGTAGAACAATGCAAGGATGTGCCAATACATTTTCTGTAAAAAGGCTTTAAAAGAAAAGTGTATTTAAATCATGAGAAGCCACAGTAAATTTACTATAAAAGGGGTTTTTTTTTTTTTCCTAACAACAGCAGATCAGTATTTGGAATAAACTATATCTTATCTAGTGAATTAATGAGGCATTTTGGATGGCTACTTGATAGCCTGCCAATACTATAAAGGAATAAGTATGAAAAAACCTCACACATAAATTCACTATAAATAAGCCCTACATACGTATTTTTATAGGCAAAACAGTGTACGGAATTTCTTAAGCTTTCCCTCTGCAAAATATGAGGGAACAAAACAGGCCAGAGACAAAATTACAGAAGGATTAGTTTGCAGTTTTATGTTAATTCCGTGTACCACACTATTAATCAAGACTCTCCTTAGCAGGGCCAGAGGATTGGTACTAATGGCTGACATTTTTTTTATCAGAAAATGGCCCAAAACCAACTCTCCCTCCACCCCAATAAATGTTATTTCAATAAAACCTTCATAGGAGAGTTCTCTCAGTTCTAACAGCCACGCAGAGAAACTTTTCATTTAATCTCAAAGTGCCTGAGTGATCACAGTACTTACCTGTATATGATTCAAACCTGGGATATGGATTAGAAAAGTAAAACCTCCAGGCTTCGTCTAAGCATCCCAAGTAACAGCTCTGACCACCAGCCTATAGGATCATTCGGGTTAGGTCTCTTATGGGAATTTTACTCTGTATCAACAAGTACCAAGTACTGATTGGCACAGGAAAGTACTGAGCCTGCAGTTTCATAACTATTAAGCTAATGAGTAGTTTGCTACTACCAAAAGAGGTGACACTTTCCCCATACTGCAGTTGCTATCTATTAAGCCCTCCTAGCAGCCAACTCAACTAACTTCACAAAAACTAACCTTCTATTTTGGGTATTTTCTACAGCATTTCTGACTTGAACCATGTGTGTCTGACAAGTGACCTGGGACAAATCCAAAAGCAGAACTAGGAAGTGCCCTCAGCAATGATACAGTGTTGATCAGCATTCTCTGCCAAAACTACATGCTCATTTTAGTCCTAGTGGCCATGGTGCTCAGGATGTGGAAAACTGTTATGCTTGATTAAATCAAAGCATATAATTCAAAGAGCAACTGAGCCAAGCTAACATCTCTCTGCTCCTGAAAGAGATCAACATGTTCCTGCCATATGGCTCCACTCCTTTGCTAGTACTCTCCTGAGCTCATTCAGCTTGATAAGGTTGGAAAGAAATCAAAAAGAAACCAAACTACTCTTTACATGTCTGGGGGTGCTAGCTCTTTCCCCTCCCCCCATCAACTCTATTGTAACAAACTGAACAGGCTCATCAAGGGGTCTGAATGAGCAAGCTGAGCCACTGCAATGGAAGCAGTGGGAGAAGAAGGACAGGCAATTTCATGAGATGAGATGATCTAACTTAAGCAACTCAATACTTGCTACAAGTACTCTCATGTTGCACTCTTCTCTGAGAAGTCTCACATTCAGGTCAACAAGGAGTAAAACTTTTTTTACTCCTAACTTTTCCAAGACAAAAAAAACCACCTCCCACCCTTTCATAATTTACATCAGTACATTGACCAACAAAAACCTAACCAGTGGAGTGTGACTGAGGCATCCTACAAAAAATCCCAAGTTTATAATGATCCTTACACTTGACAGTTTAAGCTCTGAAAATGCTATTAAGCATGTTAAAGTTCATCGCTTTCTCAAAAATATTATCAATAACCAGTGTCACCATAATAAAGAATAAAATGGTTATTGGACCACTTGTCTAGATCAACATTACTACTCCAAGATACTTTGGAAATACACTTGAAGACATCCCCACCTTCTTAGGAAACATTCGCATTACACAAAAATATTAACAAAAGTGGCAAATGTGAAAACAGCTTTCTAGTGTTATTTTCAGATTGCTCTGATAGGTTATGCATATCCTGAGCATACCGTATGAAACACTGCTTCTTATATTCACTGCTGATAAAGTAATTTTGATAAACACCTCGGTTAAAGAGAACAGAAACACGCATGGATTGCAGGCAGTAGGTTTCAAAAAGCATTTCAACTGTGTAAGTCTACCAGCATAAGAATATAACACAAAAGTGTACATAGGGATCATAAGACAAGTATGGCTTTATGACCTCATTATCACTGAAAATTATTACATAGCTCTTACCTTGCAAGGCCAATACCAAAGCCTGCAAATCTGTTCAACTGCTCTGAAAAAAATGAAAACAGATTATACAGCAGTGATAATCACACAGTGGGAGAAAATGCCATGCAGATGATCTGCAAAACTAGCTTTATACTGTACTTGCTTCAGAAAATTACAAGCACTTAACCACAACATTTGTGGCAACTCAGCAAGAGAGGATATAAAAACTTTTTCCCCCAGAAATATTTGCACTTCAGACCGCATTTGAGTTTGCACATATTTTTGTAAATAAAATTATTCTTCTCTTACAACAGCTATAGGGAAAAAACCAAAAAAAAAGAGACAAAGTGAACAGTAAACCAGAGAATATTTTAGTACTTAAAAACTCTAACTCAAACCAACCACTGAAAAAGTTAGTATGCATGACAGTTTATAGTAATTCTGAAACATAATTTAGATATCTGAGGTGAAATTAATTTTAAAAACAAAAACAGTAAAAAGAGATAAACTGGGGGAAAAGTAACACAAAACATCATTGATGATGTAACAAAGATCAACATGATGTGAATTTTCAAGTCTATTGTTTATCTCCACTCCTTTGCAAGAATCTACTTGAGAAATGTTAAAACTGCAACAAGAGTCATGGGTTTAATTCTCCATTGTCTGCTACCAGACAGATATCTACACCTTGGGAATTATCAGAAGAGATTTTAAGAAGAGTCTCAGAACTCTAAAGACATCTGAAAGTTAATGCTCAGCCCTACAACCTACAGGGTGCAAGCAGGCTGTAAGCAGGGGCAATGCCAGTAACTTCAGTGGAGCTCTACACAGATGTGGCCGCCCTCCTGACAGGAATAAAACTTTCTCCACTTGCAGAAGCTGGACTCAGTGATACAGAAACTCCTTATGAGTCCTCCAAAATGCAGAAAAGACACACTCTCCATGAGCAGACAGGATGACAAAAACACCCCATGGAGTCCAAGCATCTATGAATATTTAAGTAGTACTTGCATGGATGAAAGTCTAACTAAGGGCTGTACCCATTATAAGACCTGAACAAAAACACTGCACTACAGGTTAATAAAAAGAAGACTCACCCATTAATCCAATTCAATTTGAAACAAGTTAGTCTTTCATAAGACTCTGATAGGCCAGTGTGCACAAACGGCTCCAGAACATTCTTTTAATTAAAGGAGATAGTGTTCAGTAGCCTAGATGTAGCATGTTTCTCTCAATCCACCTCAATTTCCCAAAGATATAAAATGATTTGGTACTTGTGAGGGTTTCTGTTCAGTTTCCCAACATCACTGGAGAAGTTGCTTCCTCAAATTCTACCAGTTCCACTGTTCCTTCACTATCACGCACGGAGAGAGGTTTTACTTCAGCAGCTAGTGCTGTACCCCTTGCACTTTTTCCACACAATAAAGCAGTGCGAAGACACAGAGTGTGAAACATCAACACCAACTAAGTAACAAACCAGACCGTGAGACCCAAAGGTACTTCCTGCCCTTACAGGAGACGGAGTACTTCTGCGGGATATCGTTTACGTGGGCAATGGGGAGCTGACCACAGGCTGCTTAACCAGAACGCGCAGGGTGCGTTCTGCACTCTCAACCGTATTTGCGTGTAACTACGTGGTGCTACACAGCGGAGCGGGCGCCGGAGCGCAACAGGCGGCGGAGCAGGTTCTCTCTCTTCTAAAAGATGGTTTTTTTTTTTTTTTTTTTCTTCCCTGGGGCTTCAGCACCGCCAGCCCACGGCTGCAACGCGTCCCCGGGCCCGGTCAGCGCCAGCAAACCCAGGCCGCGGCACAGCCCATGGCCGCCGCCTGCCCGCCCTTGCCCGCCTCAGCGGGTCACCCGCTAACGGGCGGAGCCCAAAACAAGCGAGGGACAGGCGGAACGGCGAGAAGCCGCCCGCCCCGCCGGGCCGGGCCCTCCCTTACCGGCGCCGGGGCCGCCCGCCCCGAGGTTGGGCTCCTCGTTGAGGCCGGCGCCCCCCAGGGGGGTCCCTGCCCCGTATGGCGGCGTCTTCTCCCCCCAGTGCAGGTTGCGGCTGCCGGGGATGTCGGGCGGGCTGGTCACCCAGTGGCCCAGCTCCGAGGCGCTGCCAAATGGCCTGGCGCCGGGGCCCGGTTCCTCCCGGCCGCCCCCCCGGTAGCCCAGGCCGTCGAACCCCTCGGGGCGCCGCGGGTGCATGGCGGCAGGCGAGAGGGCGAGTGGGGGCCGCGCACAGGCCGGTACCAACGGCAACGCAGCCCGCACTCAACGGCCCCGATCCCCGCTTCCGGTGGCAGAACGGGTGAGCCGCGCCCTGCTGAAGCCGAGGGCAAGGTTACGTAATAGGGAAGAAGGCGGGGCCAGCGGCCGGCTGGGCCAATAGCGTTCCTCCTTCTGCCCGGCTCGGGGCGGAGGGAGGTGGGCGGTGGGTTCAGCGGGGAAGGACGCGGCCCCGGGCCGGCGGCAGAGGGCGGACGAGGGCGCCCCCTGCCGCTCCGGCGGGTTGGCACCGGCGAGCGGGGCCGGGTGGAGTTGGGGAGGGGAAGGAGCTGTGCGTGGTCCGGGGGTGGGCTTGCCCTTTGCGGGGCGGCCGCGCTTGAAGAGAGCGTTGTACTCTCCTGGCGTGCAGAGGCGCTGTCAGCCAGCACGGCTCCCAGCCCTTTTCCCTGGTCAGCTCTCACCCCGGCCGAAATCGGTGAGACCCAAGCACAGGGGCCACCCCACCCGGCTGCCTGCTTGCGAACTGGGTGGTGGGACTGGGAGCTGGGGCTGGTAATGGTGCTCACAATGCGGACAGGCCTGAGCAAACCCCGCAGGGGAGACAGGCCAGGAGGGGTCAGAGCGCCATGTCTGCCTGGCGTGACCCCACTGCTCCTGTTCCCTCTGCTTCCCCTTCTCTCTTTTAACCTCCTTCCTCCTAAAATGCTGTTTGCTGCGCAGCTGCCTGCCTGTGGAGAAGTGGGCACCACGCCGCTGGGACTGCAGGTATTTCCCCTTCGCCAGCCAGAGAGGTGTTTGACGTGAGACAATCCATATCTGACACCAGCCGAACACCTTCCCTGTGGGCTTGGTGCTCTCTCAGCTCCTCCTGCCCTGAGAAGCCCCTCAAGGTGTCCCACAACTAGGTCTCGGTCTGAACCACAGCTTTTCCTTTTTTCGCAGACCAGGTTAAGCCAGCATTAGTCCATTCGAGTCTAAATATAGCACAGGTGGCAGGAGTTATCCACGGCTTTGTGCTTTCCCACTCTTACAGCCCCATCTGGCTCCATACATTGTGCTTGGGGATGGTTTCTTCTTCTGCCCTCAACTGCTAGTGTCATTTTACCAGCAGAGCTTCAGGTGTTCTGCAGTAACCAGGTAAAGAGCTGGCATCCATGTTTGATGTGGGAAGAGCAGAGCCTCAGAGAGCAAAGAGCACTTTTATCCAGTAAGGTAAAATCCACATAGAGCTTCTCTCTCTCTCTACTACCACTTTTACTGGGCCATGGCATTTTCCTTGTTAACTGAAAGTCCTTTGGGAATGTTGTGTTTTAATGTCATAATCTCAAAAATATGGGCAGAAGAAAGCACTGCCTCTAGAGGCAGAGGTCAAAGCACTGCAGCTCTTTTTTTTTTTTTTTCCGGTAAAGATAATTGTATGTGTTAAAACCAACCAGGTTACTTTTGTTTCTAAAGCAGGTTCAACCTGGACCAGGTTAACAAATATTGGAATAAGCGTGTCTTTAAGGATACGTGGTGATCTGATCATGCAGCCTTACACATGATGGAGGTGGCTCTGGATCTTACAGGAATGATGGATTTGAGAGAAAATGCTGCCCATTAAAGAGCAGAGCAGTGTATTATAGGTAACACAGCCTACAGTAGGAAGGTGACAGCATGAACAATGAAAATGTCTTGCATACGGAAATAAAGGTACAACATAGCTGCACACTTGTTTGTTACACAATTTTAGTCCCCTCTAAAGCTGTGTAAATCATAGAATCTTGGAGTAGTTTGGGTTGGAAGGGACCTTTAAAGGTCATCTAGTCCAACCCCCTGGGAAGGAGCAGGGACATCTCGAACCAGACCAGGTTGCTCAGAGCCTCATCCAACCTGGCCTTGAATGTTTCCAGGGATGGGGCATCCACCACCTCTCTGGGAAACCTGTTCCCGTGTTCCACCACCCTCAGTGTAAAATTTTTTTCCTTATATCCAGTCTGAATCTCCTTCCTTCTATTTTAAAACCATTACCCCTTGTCCTATCACAACAGGCCCTACTAAAGAGTTTCTCCCTATCTTTCCTATAAGCCCCCTTCAGGTACTGGAAGGCCACTATAAGGTGTCCCTGGAGCCTTCACTTCTGCAGACTGAACAGCCCCAGCTCTCTTAGCCTGTCCTCATAGGATAGGTGCTCCAGCCCTCTCATCATCTTTGTGGCCCTCCTCTGGGCTCACTCCAACTGGTCCATGCCCTTCTTCTGCTGGGGGCTCTAGAGCCGGACGCAGTACTGCAGGTGGGGTCTCATGAGAGCAGCTGGCTTTCTGGGCTGCGAGCTCACATGTTGGCTCTTGTCCAGCTTGTCTTCAAGCAAAACCCCAAGTCCTTCTGCTCAGGGCTGCTGTCAATCCATTCTCTGGACAGCCTGTGCTTGGGATTGCTCCAACCCATGTACAGGATCTTGGACTTGGCCTTGTTGAACTTCATGAAGTTCACCTGAAGTTCTCAAGTGTGTTCACCTCCTTCTGGATGGCATCCCTTCCCTCCGGCATGTCAACTGCACCCCTCAGCTTGGTGCCCTTGCTGAGGGCACACTCTATCCCACTGTCTATGTCATTGATGAAGATATTACATACTATTGAGCAAGATATCAAACAGTACTATTAAGCAGAAATGCAACTGTGGGATCTATGCCTTCTACACAGTGTGGCCAGAACAGCCCTTGGTGTTCATCTGACCATGCTCCCATGGCGCAGAACTTATTTTCAAATGATTCAGTAGAAATTTGGTCTGAATTCATTCCGTTTAAAATAAAACACAAAGAAAAGTGAACAACTCAGAGTTTTGCTTTTGCAGTGAGAACAAATTGGCAGCAGGCTAAGTACATTGAGCGGTAATTACAGTAAGACACAGATCTTTTGTGCTAATGATCCCTTAAATTAAATTCCCGTGTAACCTAATACAGGGCTAGGTGTGCAGCTTCTGTGCTTGTTTGCTGCCATCTCTTGGCAGCATGACTAGCCTCCAGGAGACAAAACAGAATGAAGATTGTCAAGAAGAGAAAGCAACAAACCACACACACTCAAAGAATATGGGAGAAAGAATGTTGTTCCAAAAGAAAATGCAATCTTTTTCCACATTGGAAAAATAAGCCAGATCTGCTGTGTTTTCTAAAACAAGGCTCATTGACTCAGCATATGTGTATCAGAGAGAACTGATCGGGGTGAGGAAGCTATGTCGTAGATAAATATCACCCATTCCTATACATCGTTATATACACTTACCAACTACTGTATCCCTCCTTGCCCATAAAAGCAATTTTCTGAAAAAGAGTGATTTTTTGTTTTTCATTGCCTACAAGAATACTTGAGCAGACTTCCAAGGCATTGTCTCACTTTCATTCTATGAAGATCTCCATCTATAATGTTAGAAAGGCTGAAAGAGAACCAGATGCTGTGAGCTATGGTAATTCTTTGTGGGAAATATGAGCTCCACTCTTCAGGGCAAGTCTCCTTCTAGCTTTAACTTCAAGAAGGAGTGCCTGTGTCATTCAGGATGCCGTACGCAAGGTACAGAAATGCATCTCACACAGCAGCTTACTATCAACTCTGTGTATACTTATATAGCTTACTATAAGCCTATGTGTTCACAGGCCATGCACGCAGGGCATTTGTTCTCTAGGAAGCAGCCAACAGGCAGCCATCTGGTTACTCAATGGGGAATGCTTTTTCACGTACAAAACTTCAGTGTCTGTCTTATTCACCTACAACACGTGAAAACACAAATTACCTTTTCTGCCTACACATGCCTAACACCTGGATTACACTACTTGCTTGTACAAGCGTATGTCTTTGCACTGGTAGTCAGAGCTCATTTTTTGGCTACTTCCCGCCACTGTTTTTCCTTGAGTCCTTCCCTGCCTCTGTGCACGTGAATGCTCTCACACATGGTGACAGGCAGGAGCAAATTATGCCAGCAGAGAGAATTGCTCTAATGCTGTGTGCTCAATCAGCAAAGTGGATGTTCTGAGCAGATTTTGCTTAGCTTTCTCTGGTAAGTCCTGCAGAACTAAAATCTACATTACCCTTGGAAAACAAGGTTGTTAGCTATTGCTCTGTTATCCAGTTAGTATAGGACTAGATTGAAAGGCTGGTGACTTAATTTGATTTACACCACGTGTTTGAGATCCACGCAGTCGGTATCTGCCCTCTGGTTCATATAATGGAAGAGGATATCTGTGCTCCAAGGCAGCCTGAGTTTTCCAGCAGCAGAGCTTGAAAGAGATTTGAGTTGAGTCTATGTATTGGGTTTACATGGCTGCAGAAGTGGCTTCTGTGAGAAAACACCAGGAGCTGCCTCTACATAGAACACAGACCATTCCAGCTGGTTCCCAGGCAGACCTGCCGCTGGCCAAAGCTGAGCCCATCAGCAAAGCTGGTAATGCCTCTGTAAAAATATATTTAAGAAAGGGTGAGAAATGCTGCACAACAGTTGAGACAGAGGAGTGAGAATAGAAGAAACAGCCCTGCAGACACCAAGGACAGTGAAGAAGGAAGAGGAGGTGCTCCAGGTACCAAAGCAAAGATTCCGCTGCAGCCTGTGGAGGAGATGATGATGAGGCCGGCTGCAGCCTCCCCTGCAGCCTATGGAGGCTATGGTGGAGCAGAGATCCACACTGCAGCCTGTGGAGAACCCAACACCACAGCAAGAGGAGATACCCTGAAGGAAGGTGCGGCCCATGGAGACCCCATGCTGGAGCAGGTTTTCTGTTAGGAACTGCAGCCCATAGGGGTCCTGCAGTGGAGCAGGTTTATCCTGAAGGAGTGTACCTCGTGGAAAGGATCCACGCTTGAGCAGTTCTTGAAGAACTGCAGCGTGTGGGAAGGACTCACATTGGAGCAGTTAATGAAGGACTGTCTCCCATGGGAGAGACCCTATGCTGGAGTAGGGAAACAGCGTGAAGATGGAGGAGCAGCGCAGGAGAAGTGTTATGAACTGCTCCTAGTCCCCATTCCCCATTGCTCTGGGCCACTCAGGGTGAGAAGGTAGAAGAGTCAGGAGTGAAATTGAGTCTGGAAAGAAAGGGAAGGGAGTGGCTGGCCACCTGTCCTGCCACCTGTTGCTCTTGCTTTGACCTAATGGTGCTGCTCCCAGTACACATCAGGCCTTAGCATGAGCTGAATTAGCCAAAAACCTGAGCAGGAGTTTAGTGAACAGTCGCAACTGGGAGCCCTTCTTCAGGAAGGGACATGATGTGCTCCTGTGGAATCACAGATTGTCCTGAAAGAGAAACTCCAGGTATCCACAATCCCACTCACAGCCCAGCCAATGCAGTCATGGCCATAGGGCTATTAAAGGAGTGTTGTATTAAAGGCCAGCTTAAAAGGTGAGAGTTGAGAGGAAGGACAGTAGCAAAAAAGTAGGGCCAAAGAAGCAAGAGGAGGTCAAGAACTTGTGACACCAGCATCCCTCCAAAGAGCCAGAGAGTCTCTCTAAGTCATGAGAGCACCGCATCCAGTGAAGTAAGCAGATCACAATCACATAGCAAAGGCTGCAGGAAAAGGAGACAAAGAAGCAAAGACAGGGACCATTATTATAGAGGAGAAAATTACCAAAGTTGGTACCTGCAGGTTACTGCTTTTTTATACTTAAAAGAAGGTCAGAAATGGCTATGAATCCTCAACAAGGTGGACAGCTCAGACTAATGTTCATGATCCAAGGCAATCTATTAGGCCAGAGTACAGGATACAAGCCTTTACTAAAAGGACAGGTCTGCAGAGCTAGAGGGACCCTGTGGGAGAGACTGTTGCTATTACAAAAGACACAGGTTACGGAGTTGGTCAAGGGGTGAAGGATCCCTTTTGGAGGCACTGACAGAATAAGAAGAGAAAAACCTAGTGGAAAAGGGAAATACAAAACTCATGATGTGGAGAGCACAGTCAAAGAGCACAGAAATCCAGAGAAAGAGAGTGACCCCCCCCCAAACATTATCAAAATTCAGTGACTGCTACACAAGCGAAGTTAGCCTTTCAGAGAATCCAACAAATAGTCAGACAGAGCATAAGAAAAATAAAAAAGGATGAGGAGTCCAAGTGCAGAGAGAGTCTGTGAAGGAATAGTGACAGACACGGCAAGGCCTCCCAAAAAGCAAAAGCAGAAACACTAGCAACATCACGTGAGTAGCTCAGGCTGTGCTTCTCCAGCAGTGATGACAATTGACAGTGATCATGAGAAGGAGCGACAAAGGACTGACTGTGACAGCAGCATTACTTGAACAGGCACAGCTCAGATAAATGAAAAGGAAAACAAATCTCCATCTTCTTTTCCAGGAATGACAGGATATTAAAGTGTTTATACAGGCAGCAAGAAAATGTGCTGCAGGGGACCAGCCAAAAATTACAGTATTACTACCAGAAGAAGGGACTTATATGGTGACATTAGAAATGCTGATGTCGAGTTTTGAGAAACAGCAGCTCATAAGAGACTATTTGCAGAGGTTACCAGCAGTTAACACAGGACCTGTAACTAGTCTTGGTCAAGGAGCACAAGTGTAATCCTTCAGTCAACTGCTTTTCCCAGGACATCCTTCCTAGAGCATCCAGAGAGACCACTGCTGACAGTTAGACTGCCAAAGAGGCTTGTCAACAGATGCAAGTACTTTGATTTACCAGGAAAAATAATGTGGCATGTTTTACACCCAACACTTCTAAAAAGTAAAGAAAAGTAGAGTGTTGTTAGTACGTACCTTTTAATTTTTCTCAGAAGAGTGTTTGGATGCTTGAGTTTCATAAAGCCATCCTATATTGTCATTATATGTTAAATATATCTGCAGAATATGTCAAAGTTGTGTTTTAAACAAAAATAAGTATAAAACCAAAAATAAAATGTGTTACTTGCTCTCTTTGAAAGGTGTTTGTCTTCTACCCCTACTTAAAAATTGAATAACATTGTTCAGAGGGCCAAAACTGACTCTTCTTCTCCCTAGAGATATGTAGGAGGGTGACCTGTAGCACTACCTCTGCTTGTGCCTGCTTCCAGCTGCACAGGTGTGACCCTCTGGTTAACGTGGGGACAGGTTTGAATGTTAATTTGCTGTTGGCTTTAACAGGGCACTTACTAGCACTTCCATGATTTGGGGTCTTAACCCTGTGCTCATGTTTTGCATCCCATTGCAATTCAGGATGAGAGCACAGATGCTTGAGCACCAGGAGGAGGATTCTGCACAGCCAAGGTCTGCAGAGGAGGGAACAGCAAAATGGCCAGCTCTTCCCCAGGCCTCTGTAGGCCTGACCCCCACACCATCCTTCCTCATGTCCCAGTGGTGGGAGCGCTGCCCAAAGAGCTCTTTCCTTCCAGCCGCTCCACTGTTAGTGTGCTCTCACAAGAAAATCTTTGGTTTGCCTCAGCATTTTACTAGGCATGTGGGTAAGCCCTAAGGCAGGAGTCAGCCCAAAAGGGCCAGCAAAAGGGAGCCTGGGGTTTTCAGTGGCTGTTGGCAGTCTGGCTTTGGATCTGTGACGTCTTCCTGCTAATACCACCTGAGAGGGTAACTCATCTGATACAAATCACCTGAACTTTAGTCTTAATAAGAGCAGCTTTTTTCACACCAGCTATCTGAAAAGGAAAAAAGCTGTAAAAGAGGAAGAACCCCTGTGCAGGAGGGTCCTGCTCAGTCCAATCCCTAAATGCTGTGTTTGTGTACCAGCTCTTAGGTGAGCTGGGATCTGTTTGGACACTCCATCTCCACAACTCCCCAAGTCACTGAAACGGGAAGCGGCAAGGTGCACTAGGCTCTTTTGTCTCTCTCTCACACAGAGAGCTGGCATCCAGTACTTTTGTGCCACTGCTGGTTGATGCTTACTCACCAATGCTCATCAAGAGTGACCTGGGCCAGGAAAAAGAGGCTGCAAATCCCCTTCACAGGGGAATTTTCACTTCTAAGCTGAAAAAAAAGCAAATCTGGAAGTTAAAGGCTTTCTTTCTGGATGTTGTTTCTCCACACAGCTGGGAAGAGCAGAAGCCTGTGGCTCCTCTCCCACAACCCACACAGACCTATCCCAGCTTATCCCCGCCACAGACTTCTTGAAGCTGGGGAAAAGCCTTCCCCTGTGGAAGCTTAGCACTGCTCCCTGAGCCGTTGTGTCCTTTGGAACGTCTTGGTCAGCAGCAGAGCTTTTACCCACTAGCAGCTTTGTGGGAGTGAGAGTGCACAGGGGCTTTCCTCTCCTGCCCTCCTGAGCAGCAGCCACAGCACTGGTAGTGGCTAAGCCATTGCCAGTGGGATCTGCAGTCCCTGGGAGGGGAACCACCCCATTCCTCTCCCTTACTCACCCTGACACCAGCTGTGACATCTTGCCTATCCCTTGCTCCACAGCACAAATGTGTGGTACTCACACAGCAGAGGTGTGGGCGCTGAGCAGATGTCTCTGGAGGCACACCAGGGCCATTGCCAGTGAGATCTTGCTCCTGAGGTCTCTCCTGCTACAGAAGAAAAGTGACATATATGTGGCATCAATGAGGTAACGCCATGGGGTTTTTGAAGTTTAAGGAACAATATTGGCATAGGGTCCAAGCAACAGACAGGAAAACTGTACATGGAAATACTGTTAGGCAGTCTTTAACACACTCCCTGTCTGGTAAGAAGAGAGTGCACACACTCTCCTGTATGTCCACCCAGCTTGGAGCATGCCATCAGCTCTCCATGAGTGAAAAATAGCAGTGATAACAGCAAGTGTCACAAGAAAATAGTGGTGTGACAGAAAGGAGGATGTAGGTGATGACAGAGGAAAGCGCAGAGATCTGTGGGTTGAAGTTACCCTTGACAAAGTAATGAATCAAAGTGCAGGAGCCTGATGTCATTGGCAGTTTCTTGGGATTTCTACTCCTTTCAAAATGAAGCCAGCCTTCATGTTTGATAGGCTCTTGGGCCTGACACCAGCATCTACACAGATGAAAAGAAAGACAACTGCTGCCATACTCCCTGTTACCAGTAACTCTCCAAAAGGTCACGTTTTCTGTCACCATTTTCAGGATGGACTATGAGACAGAATGCAAATGCTCAAACGTGGACAGGGAGGGCTAAAGATAGGTATGCAGTGTTAAACACTGATGTGTTGGGTGCTGTGGGAGCCCCAGGGTATCCCGTTGGGCCCATCAGTTGAGAAGGGCATGGGTCCCACTGTAGGTCTTGTGTCACATCTGCTGGCCTGCTGTGGGTGGTTGGCCTCTGCAAAGGTGTCTGAGGTGTGCCACCTGGGTGCAGTTCTGGGCTTTGGGATTTCTGGGGTTTCCTTGCTCAACCACAGTTCCCTGTGTTTCATCACCCTGTGTCGTTGTGTGGGACAAACAAAGGAGAGCTTCCTTACCTCATGGAGGTCCTAGGAGCAGGAGCACACTCAGATATTCAAAAAGATGTTCAGGTGTTAAAGTTGGTACACTTCTGATAGCCCTGACAAAGGTATTTCACAACATTATTTCCACTTGGTAGCATGCTCTAGTGACAGTGCTGAGGATAGACACAACTCCTCTTCCAAGGAGCTCACAATCTATGAAAACAAATGACAGATGGAAGAAAAGTATCCCAATACAGTTGCCAAGATGAATGAAGTACCTTAAGGAATCCTCTTTTCCATGTTATTTACTCAAGTAATTTATTTACGTGGTTTTCCTATTAATTCATTCAGCTTTCATACAGTGCTTAGTGTTTTATCGTTGGCAATATCATGCCAAAGCTGTTAAATGTGACCATCGCCACGCTAGGAACTGGAAAGCTGGCACAGAGGTTAAATCTCAAATTCTCACAGTGAGACAATTCAAGATTTCCTAAGGTGAAAAGATAAGACTTCATTCCTTTCTGCCCTGCTTTCAGGCTCCAAATATGCACAGCTTTTTGCAGTAGCTGTCTTTATTCATCATGTGCTTTCACTTTCTTAAAATGTGTAGTATTGAAGCACTTACTTAATGTTAAACTACATATGTTTCTAGATCAGAGGTACCAAATCAGATTCTGATCTTGCCCAGCCACAGGCGCCCAGGACCTCCAGGGGAAAGATCAACAGGCAACACTGTTCCTGAACAAGATACTTCACATACCTACTACATACCCACCACCACCCTGCTCCCTGTAGCCATTCCCCACCCTTGCTATGGAGAGGGTAATCTCTGGTGCTACCTGCCATTGTGCCCTCTCACAGGATAGCCAACATCTGACAAAAAAAAAAAAAAATCCAATTTAAAGCAATCTGGGTCATAGGGTGTTAACAGAGTTGCTTTTTTTTTGGGTTATGCAGAAAGGATGCTGATGGCTCATAGCCATCCCTTACAAAATTCCCGGTCCTCTACCTGCAGTTCCTGACACAGCCTTCTTCCACCTGTGTAACCCTTCTGCTCTGGTCACTTTGTTCAGGCAGCCTTATCCTATTTAGAGACACCCTGAAAGCACAAAATGTACAAGAAGGACATCAAACTATGGGAGTGTGTCTGGAGCAGGGCGACTGAGGTGGTAAAAGGTCTTGCAGGCAAGACTTAGGAAGAGCAGCTGAGGTCAGTTGACCTGGAGAAGAGAAGGCTGAAAGAGTGACCTCATTGCAGTCTACAGCTTCCTAAAGGGGAGTGTCGTAGTTTAGCCCCGATTGGGACCAGGCTATGCAGTCCCTCCCCCACACCGCCACCCTCCAAGTTAACAGGAAGAGACAACATAAGAAAAAGGCTCGAGGGTTGAGACAAGGACAACGAGAAATCCCCAAAGTTACCATTATGGGCAAAACAGACTCAACTTGGGGAAAACTATTCATTTATTACCAAAACCAAAGCAGAACAATGAGACAGAGAACAAGATAAATCCAAAAGTGGGCTGGGGGATGTAGCTCAGTGGGAGAGCGCTTGCTTCGCAGGTAAGAGGCCCTGGGTTCAATCCCCAGCATCTCCAGCTTTTCCATTATGGCTCTCAATTAATATCCTTATCTCAAATTCCTTGAGTTCCACATTGGGTACCAAAAAGACTGTGGTGGTTTAGCCTGAGTCACCACACAGTTTCTCACTCACCCAACCCCTGCCCAGTGGGATGAGGGAGAGAAATTGGGAAGAAAGGAAAACTTGTGGGTTGAGATAAAGACAGACTACTAAATAACAAAGGAGAATTACAATAATAACAGAATATAAGGATATTAATATAAACAAAATGAACAATGTATGATTTTTCACCATCTGATGTCCAAATGACTGATACAGCCCTTCCCGAGCAGCGATCACAGAAATGATACTGAGCAGCAAGCAAAGGAGCAAAAGCAAGCCAGCAAGGTAGAGAGGACAATGCCAGCAAGAAAGAGACAAGAAGTGCCCCCATGGGCAACCCCCACTTACATACTGACCATGACATTTATGGCATGGAATAATCTCTTTGGCCAGTTTGGGTCAATTATTCTGTCTGTCTTTCGCCCAGCTTCCTGCACCTGCACATTAGCGAGACTTTAATGAGACTTGGAAAGCCAGACAGTGTCCTTGGTCTCATTAACAATAACTCATATAATCAGAGTGTTTTTATCAACATTCTTCACATACAAAATCCAAAACACACCGGCTACTGAGAGAAGAATTAACTCCATCCCTGCTGAAACCAGGACAGGGGGCGACGGATGGGGAGGTGCTGAGCAGCGATGGGACACGAGGAAATGGAATGAAGCTGCATCAGGGGAAGTTCAGACTGGACATTAGGAAAAGGTTGTTCACTGAGGGGGCAGTCGGTCACTGGAACAGTCTCCCCAGGGAAGTAGTCGTGGCACCAAGACTGTCAGAGTTCAAGAAACGTCTGGCCAATGCTCTTAGTCATATAGTCTAGTTTTAGGCAGTCCTGTGAGGAGCAGGGAGCTGGACTCAATGATCCTTATGCATCCCTTCCAGCTTGAGACATTCTATGATTCTATGACTACTTAAAGTACAAAGCAATTATTTACTGACTAATATACAGGAAAGATAGCTTTTTAAACAAGCTGTTAATGAGCTTTTGTAATGAGCTGTTAGGTGAAGAATTAATATGCTTACGACCTTGAGCAGATCTGAAAGGCTCTGTGAAAACTAGACTTCTTGGAGATAGGAATCTGGCCTGTCAGTAGGAGGAAGCTCTTTCAGAAGAAAGACAGGTTAATGAAGATGGTTGTGTGTTTCATTGAAACTTACCTAGCTACCTTCTCTGAGTTTACGTGAGGCTGCCTCCCAAGGCTAACACGGCTGACATGAAATCCAGTCTCCCCTTTCTGAGACCTGCAGAGTTTGTTACATCCTATGCTTTCCTACCACTCAATCTGCATACATACTAGACTATCTGAATAATCTCCATCAAAAGAATAAACCTGGTAGACAAGACCTAACAGAGACTGGAAATTTGACCTTGGCTGGTAGAAGAACATGGAGAAACTTCTCTTTACAACCAATCACTCAGAAGCGCCTCTTCTGTGAAGTCTGTTTCCTTTAGCTATTTTCCATGTCTCCCTCTGACAAGCAGCAGGACATGGAGTCGCGTGAGTCCTTAGTATTAGAAACATCAGCTGTATGGAAGACTGGTCCAGAGAAGTTAGAAAGCTTTAAGTAATGTTTAAGTGTGCTAACACAATCTCTTTTAGGGTTTGGGTGAGGAGGATAATTATTGCTTTGTTCTGAATCCCAATGGAAGTTGCTGCGTAAAATGAGATGTCTCTTTATGCGGTGTCTTGGGAAGGTTTTGTAGCTGTCCTCTGTTTTCCTTCCCACATCCAAAGTCAGAAGCAGTGACTCCCACCACAGCTTGTTCTCCCCAGTCAGGATCAATCATGGCACAGCCTGGTTGATTTACATCAAGGTTGATGGGTTGACTGATAAGTCACTCCTAAGTGCACACTGCAGGTGAGAAGAATTTGATGAAAATAGATGTTATGGATGAAGGAAGAATTTGCAGGATGAGTGACATTCCTGAAAATTCTCCATACTTGGTGCCATGTGGAAACAATTGGCAATGCTTATCTGTCCCATTCAGGAGTTTTGAAGAGGTTGTATTGTTATTTCCTTTTTGTGAATGTTCTGAAGGAAAGTAACCATTGCCAAGCAGAGTCTACATACAGTTTAGATGGATTCCTGGATGATGGGGAGGAAGTAATCTTTAGAGAGCTGCATGCCATTAAAGGTTTATTTTTTACAAGTGTACAGTAGGAGCACTGACTTAGATGAGTGTCGTAGTTCAGCCCTGATCAGGACCAGACTACACAGTCTCTCTCTCACTCCCCCACTCTCCAGTGGGACAGAAGGGAGAACTGGTAAACAAACAAACAAAAAAAACCCCAGCAAAAACACGTGGGTTGAGATTGAACAAAAAGTAAATTTAACAGCAATAACAGAAGAAAACAAAACAGTGATGGAAAACAAATACAGTACAATGCCTCACAACAAATCTCCACACCCAGTTTCTTCCCACAGAGCAGAAGACTCCCCTCAACACCCTCCTCACTTATATACTGAGCAGATGTCAGATGGGATGGAACAGCCCTTTAGCTCATTTGGGTAAACTTACCCCAGCTGTTGGCTAATTAGTAACCTATCCCAGCTGGGTGCCCCCACCATAGGGGCTACCAGCTCCAGTTCTCCTCCCAGCTCAGATAAATATTAACTCTGTCCTAGCCAGAACCAGGACAATGAGTCAACTGTGGTAGTTTGTGAGAAACACATTAATTAGTTTTAAAATATTTATAGTTTTTATGTCATTTAGGCTTACAATATCAAGAAAATGCAACTCAGCCTCTGGACTCATATTGCAAAGTGTTCAGAAGCAGCACTGGTGGAAAGACTGGCCTTCTCCCTTCATCCGCAGCCACTCGTTCCAGTCTCCAGGCTGAGGCAAGGTTTGTACTGCTTCTCAGTTGTATCAGTGCAACTGTTTGTGTGGTTGTGGCATGGACTAGAGCAGGGAGCTTCATCTGAGGTGGAATAATCATTAACTTTGGCAGTAGCACTGAAGGCACCAATACAGCTTTTTACCATGGCTGAATATGAACGTACTCTGTAGATGAGTGACAGAAGTGCCACCAAGAGACACAGGCACTGTCTTTGACCCCTTGTGAACTCCAGTTTCCAAACTATCATTCAGAAAGCTTCAAGCGCAGTGAGGGAAACACTAGTTTCTCCTTATTCAGAGCAAAAGGAGAAGAAATCTGGGTAACTTATGTGACAAAGCTGTGCACACTTTTATATTCTCCAGCTTGCAGTGTTTTTGTGGCAAGGAATTTTTCTGAAGCTTTACAATGTTTGATGTTTATTTACAGTGAGGCCTGCACTGATTAGTATGGACTTTTGCATTCAATCAACTGAAGTGCTAAAACTGTGCTCAAGCAAAATGCCTTTTGTTTTAGTTTAATAGCATTCCTGGTAGGGAGAAATCAATGCCAAACAAAGAAACTGTCTGTGTCAGCCGAATCTAAATTTGTTTGATCACACCATAACATATATTTGAAAATCACTTTCAAGTTGTAGAAGGAGTCTAAAGGTTAAGTACCAGCAACAATGGGCAAATGTGGCTGGTAACGTCATACATAGCTAACGATATTATACGAGTGTCATGCTCTTCCAAAGTTATTACTGCAGTTTTGTCTTCAAAACACTGTGGTGAATTTGCAATAGGCTTGACACAAAATGTCACTGAAAATGAAAAAGAGAAATTACAATTCCAAATGTGATGACGGAAGCACTTGCAGACTAGTATTGTCTGTCCGAATTAATAGAAGAGAGCAAATGATACATTTTTGCTGGCTTTTTTTTCTTACTGAGTTAGTCACAGGCAAGCCTGCAGCTAGGAAAAAAAACCAACACACTGAAATGAAAGGAAATGAGCAGACAGCACTCTCAGAGAGAGCAGTGGAGGGACCACTGGGAATTTTAAAATATCAGCCTTTTGCCACAGTGGTCATGCTGCTGAAATGGCAGATACAGCTTTTTCTGGCCCCAAGAAGGACACTGAAGGCAAAGTGAAGCTAGTCGCGTAATATGCCTAGTGCCTTTGTCATTGCCTTGTGTCATAACGTGAATGAGATTGCTTCATGAATCTTTGATTCATACATGATTTCAGATTCATCTTTACCCTAAGTGCCTTCCACATTTCCATAATCCACAACAAAACAGTCCTGAATAATAAGAGGTGAAAGTAGTTCTCTGTGGAATAAGGGGCATATTTCATTTCATTTCTCTCTAAGAACAGCTTCCCACGCGGAGGGGTGAAGGAATGCAGCTGAAATTCTTCCAGGCTGCTGGTCATCCTTCTGCTTGGATTTTGTGTCATCCTCTGGGTCCCTGAAGAGGCTTCTGTTCCTATGAACACACTATGGAAGGAGGTCACACCTGGTGCTTTGCAATGGGAAAACCCACAGGAGGCAGAGTACTCATGGAGCAGAAGGGATGCCCTGCAGATCTCCCCACTGCCTAAGCCTTTCCAGCCCTTTCCCCAATGCTTCAACGCTTTCCACCCCAGCTGAGTCTTACTTTCTCACCAAGCTTATGATCTAACACAGGTCTCACCAGGACACCTGCTATGCCCTGCCCACCTGGCCTCCAGCCTGGCTGCATCCCTGCCCACCACTTCATCACAGTGAGCTTTGCCTCGACCAGAGCCTTGGCCATGGTGAAAAGCCCAATGGCTCACATCCATGAGAGAGAGGGCCCACCATGGCTGGGTGTCTCCTGTAGGTACTTGCTTCCCCACCTTGGAGAGGTTTAGTGCAGTATACTGCAGCATAGTGTAATGTAGCATAGCACAACACAACCCCTATGCCACCAGCTTCAGTGCTACTAGCTGCTTCTGTGATCATCTGTGTCCCAAAAGCACGCATGAGGGGAAATCCAGACCATGACTCTTCTGCCCCTCTCTTTATGCAAGGGGTGAGGGTGGACAAACTGCTTCAGCACCTCTGGGTTTCATATTCAGGTTTTCTCTTCTTCCTACTCCTGACTTCACTCCCCAACTGGTAACTCCTGAGTTAGTCTTTGGCCAGTTCCCTTTCTGTTCCTTCACAGAAGTAGGACAGCAATCCCCATGCTTTCTCATTCTGTCCCCTTTCAGTGGCTGCAGTTCAGCAGAAGCTTGTTCATATGCTTTCTTTCATCTCTGGCATTGTGCTAAGCCCACCTGAAACCTTGGCTCCATGTTATGCCTCTGATCCTTTGGTGGCATTTAAGCATCATTACCTCTACTTTTCCTACCATTAATAATCTGATTTTTCTAATCAATTTAGGATGGAACATTATTTGCTTTATGTGTTAAATAGGTTTAAAATGCTATTATCATAACAAGAAAGTTAAGTCTAGTGATTAAGGCAAATAAATTCCTTTGGTAGTTGCTTTTGATCTCACCAAGTTAAACTGTAACAGAGCTATCATGGGAAGATACTTGCCAGTTAATGTCTTTCTTCAGAAAGAAACCCCAGATTTCACTAATACTCCATCTGACAACTCCTTGGTCTTCTCACATCATTTACAATGCTCTGTAAATACAACTTTTCATTGCTCCCTCCTTCTGCTTAACAGTTGGACACCTAAACTCTTGCAAAAGTTGCTCCTCCAAAGACAGTGTAGGACAAACTTGTGAATATAAAGCTATACACATGCATGACCGTTCACAGACAGCTCTCTTGTACCTTTTTTTTTTTACTACTAATAGGTCTTTTAATAGAAAAGCAATTGAAATAAGAGGAGAAACAAAGCACAACAGTATGTGAAACAACCTTTGATCTTTCTGTAATGAAGAATTTTAAATGTATGGAGTGCCTTTAGTGCATCAGCTTGCAAATGCTGATTCCTATTAGCAAGGTTACAAATATAAGTGTATTGAAATGATTAGAGGATCAGAATCTGTTTTTTAAAACTTTTATTCTAAAATAGAACACACATATTTTTAGCTTGTGTAGAAGGTGCTCAGTGCACTTTAGGGTTAAGCTATGTGATTGCCTTTTTGAAAACTCTGTTAAAATACTGTAGACCTGGCTGTAGAAAACTTATTTCAGTGGCACTGCCTTGTCTGAACTTTGGAGAACTTACACTAACTTTGTCTTTACTGTACATGAGCGTTATTTGCTATCTATCAGAAATTATTTAAATGTCTTTAATGTAGCCCATTGTCACATTATAGCAATGCCGTTCTCACAATGTTGTTTCTATGCATTGCTCTAGTTCATTGAACCTAGACTTTCATGGGACCTGCTCTCACCTGACTAAGAGTAGCAATTAAAGATCAAATATCTATCTGGTCTGTTTTTAGAGAACTAAAAGCACTGATGGCATTTAGGAAACCTGGATTTTGAGAGAACACCTCTTGAGGAGCATTCTGCAATGTAACAATACAAAAGAGAAAGATGAGGAGGCAAGTTTGTTGAGTTTTCTTTTACTTTTTCCATAGTTCTACTGGTTGTTATTTTTAAAAAACTGGAAACATTTAATCATGAAGAATCATAATAATTAAGTGCAGGGTAGTATCCCAAGGAAAGTTTAAAAGTTATGTACAACACTGGAACATGTACAGTGTGGAACAGTCCTAAGATGACTAAGAAATTAAATAAATTCTGTAATAGCTATCTTTTTATGCTATGGTTTTCTTTTTTTTTTTGACAATTGACATTACTTTTATTTATTTCAATAAAAGCTTGAAACAAAAGACATTCCACACAGAGATTAACTGAGCATAAGTCCTATTAGTGTCACTGGAGCTAAGCATGTAAACTCCACTGTTTTTCTTGAACTAAAAAAAAATATATGGGCACAAGACAGTAACACAAAGTGGCAGAACAAACAAAAATCATAGTTAAAATCTAAAATGGCACTTCTGCTATGACAAATTGAGCTTAGACTTAGGGATATGAAACTAATCAATACAACATTATCCCTACATGAAAAGGAGAAAAAGGAAAAAAAAAAAAAAATGAACCACAGAGTATCCTGATTTCTTTTATTAGCATGTTCAAATCTTGTATTTGTAGAGTTAATTTTGTTTACCAAGATTTTTTTTTAAATTCCTAGATAAGGTTTCTGAAAATTTAAATAATGTAAGTGCGTATTTATCTACCCTTCCATGTATTCAACAATATAAGTCATAAATGCTTGACAGAGTCATTGCACAAGTAAAGAAATAGAAACTTATTTTGCTTTTACCTTATTAAAAGAGTGAAGATCTTAATTATTTGGCAAGTAAATATCTATTCATCTATCTGTATATAAATGTAAATAAATGCTATAGACTTAGGATGTTTAAATTTTTGAATAAGAAAAGAGCAACATTTTAATTTTGGCCATTTTAGGTTGATAGATCATTACAGTGCCTGAGGTGAAACAAAAGTACATTTAGTACATTTAGTACATTTAGTATGATCTTTTACAAGAAAAAAAAAAACCTTTAAATTAATTTGCTTTTAGCGTAAGTTATATATTTATTTTAAAAGTTTCATTTTCCTTTTCCTTTTTGAGTTTAATTCCTCATGGAGACATTGAGAATACCAGAAAATGCAGGTCAAGTGTTCTTTTCTGTGGTCATATTATTCCTCCTGCTTTTCTTCTGGCTGCAGCTAGGTAAGTTGGTAGTTTATATCTCAGAAATTTCTGCATTTCAGTATATTTATATTAAATTTATTAGCAGTAAGTCCTGCTAACAGGCACACAGTGCAGTCTTGTGCACACTGTGCAGTATTTATGCAGTGCATCAGTCAGAACTCTGTATTTGCTACAATTATTTAAATTTTTATTTGCTTTCTCATATAAAATCAAGAAGAAAATGAGAAGTCACTACAAAATACACATATTTGACCAAAGAACCTTACATTGGAAAACATGTGACTGAGTTACTTTCATCTCCCCTGGCACTTAAGGTTTTTACTGTGATGTTAGCCACCTCTCTTATTCCTTTGTACCTTTCTAGTAACTTTCTAACTTTTGACTTTTGATGATAGCTATCTATTTCCATGTTTCCCAAGTTGCATACTTAAGAAAATCCTAATTTCTGCTTTTATGCTCGGTTGTAATTTCATTGGTCTTTTACTATTTTCCTCTTCTACATTTTTGGAGGAATAGAGGCAGTTAATTTTCTTTCCTTTGATGACCCTCAGATTCCTTCACGTTTTTCTGCCTAAATTTTTTCTTTCAGTCAATTCCACTCACTATTTTCCTTAGTGATTAAGATATTTTTTTCTAAGGAACAAGTATAGCCATTACCAGTTGAGTGTCTCCTTATTTATTCCCATTGAATGTAATGAAGTCCTCACTCCTTTTCCCTGTGCAACTACTATCTTACAGTCCTAGCCACCACAAGGAAATCCAGAGTGTTTGGAAGCATCATCCTTTTTTTTTTTTCCTTTCTCCCACTCCTCCGAATGTAATGACTTTTTTTTTTAAAGGTTAACATTTTTAGAACTTTTACCATGTGCAGTAGGCACCAGGTTAGGCTGTCTCTTTAAATTACTATTTTAATCATCAAATAGAGAAATTGGGATCTAGTCAAACAGGGTTCTTGTACACTCACTTCCAAAGGAATCCTGTCATACCAGGCAGAATCCTGAAAACAAACCCAAACAGCACTTAGTACAGCCCTGAGTAATGACCAGTGATCACCTGCAGATACTCCCTATGTTACTGAAAACACTCATGCTCAAAGCACAGATGCATTTGTCAGGGGCACACAGTGCAGAACTGTGTATTACCAGTTTACTTCTCCTAGCACATGCATCACAGCAACTTGTCAGCATCCTTGGAGGTTGATGGCCAAGTATTTTCTCCCACAGCTGGCTACCCCATAGCCAGTGAACAGGCTTTGGGACTGTGCTACTCATGTGCAGCCTCTGGCCAGAATAAGATGGCCCTGGGAGTCTGCGGTAACCTTACAAAATGTTTATTTGTATGTGATAATTAAAGCTTGTGTAAGCCTAGGTAGTTTAAACCCTTTGAAGTGCCAAAAGCTTGTATAGTGGTTATTTATATTACTATTCATTTCTATTTATTTTCTAATTTTAAAAGGGTGACGTTTGTACATTGACAGTGTCTTGACACTATAATGAGCTGCCTTGACATTGTATACCTTTATAATTAGCCATAATAAGTTGCCTCACTAGATGTGAACTGACAGATTCTCTTGGTTCCTGAAGCAATGTCATCCAAGTGCTTTAAGAATATTTCATGAAGTTAAGAGAGTATTGTTCAGAAAAGAAAAAAAAACACATCCCAACATCAGACTGAGACATAGAGCCTGCACTTGTAGGACAATAATTGCACCTTCTCCTCAAACTGAAAATACTTAGCCATTGTCAAAAAAGACGACTAAAATACCAAGAGGTCTGTGTTAAATGTCAGTTGCTGTTAAATTTTTAAAAAGATTTAACTTTTAAAAATAGCTCGATCCCAAATGTTTTTCTATTTGGGAAAGGATAACCTTACAGGGTAGCTCAAGGATACTTCTCAGGAATGGCCTTTTCAAAATGTAAGAAGGAGTGAGAGACCTCCCATGTGATTCTCCTGGACAAGACCTACACCTCCTTCCCAAACAGATTTACCATCAATCATGAGGCTGGTCTGTTGCCCTCTCCCCAGTGCTTAAAGTCCTGCAGCTATGATATCAACAGATAATTCAGGTAGATCCTTGCCTGTTTGGTAGGAAGTACTGAAGGCACTGATCAGAACCTAACTGAGCTTGGCTGCAGTAGTTTAGCTTTATAAACAGAAAGATTAGCCTTTTCCCATTTTGTGATAAGGAAGATTAATAGTCTTGTTGCAATTTAATCCCTAAATCCCCAAATCTCCCTTAGCCTGGAAAGACACTCCTAAAGTATGATACAGTATTCATTATAATTTTGTAAGCCACTAAGCATTGATTCAGCCTTTCAGTTCTGTTTTAATACAGTATATTGTGGTGCAAAAGACTATTTCAGCAAAACTTTTTTTACATCAAAGCCTAAATAGTTTTATGCTCTTTACTAGTATTAAACAGAAAGCTCTAAGCCTCGGAGAATACAACAGTTTCTTTATACTGATCCCTAAGATCACATTTAAAAATAATAATTTCTTAGAAAAGCTGTTCAGTGTACAAGGTTAACTGATGCTCTCAATCAAAGCCACCCCAGCATTATAGTAAATAATTGCCAGATTTTTAAATATATGTGTCTATATTTTTATTTGTTTGATCAGAAACAGTCTTACAGTATCTGTTATGATACATTTTCAGTAACGCAAGCCAGTTTATATAATACATGGTATTCAAGACATTATGTTTAGTTGCTGACCAGTTGTGAATAATATATTCTGAAAATAGCTCTTCCTTCAGGCTACTTCTAGCTTTGCTGTTAGTGACCTTATTTCTTCAAACTTAATGTGATATTAAAAATTTGTGTAAGATTGATTATGGCCAGGTGTAAACATGTGCTGTAAAAAGCTTATGATTTGAGGTATAGGTTTTTCTGTTTCATATGTCAAGTTCACTTGAGCGTATGGTATTCATGACTACTGTGTTAGAATGAGTGTATGACTGCCTCTGGACAAATATTCAGCTCTCTAAACCTTCAGGCCAATAAAACACTAGAAATCACTTGTTATCTAAGTATGCTAAGTTCTAAATAGCTTGCCATCACTGACAATCATTGCACAAGGTATTTGGACTCTAAGATTCTTCTACCTGTGTCAACCGATTATTTTATTCCCTCAATTCTGGCATCCCAGGACCCGCAGTCCTTTCATTTTGATCTGAACTCTTTAGCTCAGAAGGTTTCTTGCTCCAGTAAGAATTTTTCAGAAATTTAAGATTTTAGATTATCTATGCAAAAAGCCAAAGAGTATGTACAATTCTAGAGGATCGAATCACATCAGACATACAGTGAAAGTCAAGTAACTGGAGGGAGCTAAGAATTCTGTACAGAAACCCCCCAGTCTGCCAGCCTGCTGGTCTAAATAATTTTTATTTCTGTTAACATAGAGAAATAACAAACCAGAACAACTCTTTTAAGACAGAACTGATATTAATGTGATATGATTTTTTTTTTTCCCGTCAAATCATAGCATGGCCCTTCATAGCAATTCTGTGTAAAAAATTAACAAATTGGCAGCATGGCTGCTTGGGAACATATTGACCAGACAGCAGGGTTCCTCCAGTAAAACAACTGGCTCTGGAAGTTAAATCAGAAATGGAATAGTGCAGCAAGCCTTCAGAAAAGTGCTACACCAGGGATGACATCAATTTCACTCTCCAGCTAAAATTGCCTCTGAAGCGTTTTGTATGGAGTCATGACATTATGCCTCCATCTCTGTGGGAAGAACAGCCCAAACCCGAACTAAAGAACTGCAGCTCTGGCTCTCTGCAGCTCATACTGCAGGTAGTATACATAGCAGAAAAAAAGGGGAAACTCTTCTATTTTAGCTTGACTGACTGACACCTTGTAGAAATATTTTTTTTATGCTCCATTCTTGCGTTACAATTATCCAAGAATCAATGAAAAATATAAAATAATTATTAGAAAGACAGACTAATGTCAACAGAATTAGTACAGATTTTTCAAGACAGTAAAATAGTAATACATGTAATTTTAAAAGGTATTAGGTAAATTTTATTTCAATGAGCCTTCTTTGAACCATATATATATATTTTAAATCAATGATAAAATACAAAATAAAAGGGCTAACCTACTCCTATTTCTGCAGAGGAAAACCATACTTTTATACTCACAGATAATGAGTACATCCAAACAGTGGATGACAGGGAACTACCACCTATATTATTGATTCAAAAACCTTTGACAAAAGTCTCTGCTAAGATCATATTCTGGAAACCAGCTGCTGACAGGATCAGAGGTGTATGACTGGCCTGGATAAGAAAATGGCTAAGAGATTGTAAATAAAGCAATGATTCCTGAATTGTTTTCAGCATTGCAGAAGTCCTTTTGTGGCACACTAGAAGTCCTGTTGCCTAATGTATTTATCAATCACTAGCTAAAAGAATATGAATGGTGAGAAGATACTTTTTTGCAGATAATACGTTATTATCTTAGTTAGGCAAATCAAAGAAAGCTGTGAAGCAACTCAGAGAGACCCAGTGGAGTTAGATGAGTAGGTAAGAGATGATGGTAAAAGAAGGCACGCCGAAAATAGCAATCTGAAATAACATGAAAATGTGTTAAAATGCCAATGGAAAAAATATAAAATACTTTGAGATACAGTTTCAAATGCTGTTATTGTTTAGAAGACATACCCTTATAAAATCAAAATAGTTCTACCACTGTTTCACAGTCTTGCATTTTAAATTAATTTAATCAGGAAGGAAAAGATATGTAGTTATTTATGAATGATTCAGTAGAAATAACCCCTCTGTACACAGCAGGATATGTAGATAACTCCTCAGCTGAAAGGCCGTACTCAGTTCTGATAGTCCTTTCTCCAACTGAATGCTAAGGAATGTTAAGTGTCAGCAAACATAAAAGATCTGTTGGCTTAGATTGAAAAAAAGAAGTATAGAAAGTAGTAACTGTGATTGCATATTGTGCACTTTAAATTCTAATTTTTCTTAAGAAAGGATAAGGAGAGATAAAAACAGATATAAAGGAATTACATTTAAATTAAGAAGTTTTAGAAGGTACAGAACACAGTTAATTCTGTGAAACTCATTGTTGGAAAGGTCTTTGCCTTGAGATGATGTTCATCTTTCTATACAGGGCACATTACGCCAATCACTATAAACTAAAAGTTAGAAAAACATTGCCAGTGCATAAGTCATTTACTAATTGTCAAAATGTTTACACTTCTGATTGCAGTTTGCTGTTAGAGACATGACCTGGGGCCACATGTAATAGTAGAGTAGGATAGCAATTCCTGTTTTCAGAAAAGACTTGCCAGATCAACATTAACCTATCTTCATCCCTGCCTGAAGTGATTAGGACAGAATTGGTTGCTTGACAACCATGTTAGCCCTAGGTCATTTTCACAATATTTATGAGCCAATGTTCTATTTGCATTACATTCATTAGCTACACCTTTCAGAAGGGAGGAAGGAAGATATGGGGAGATGACTCCTGCTGACCACCACAGATGCACAAACCAAGACTGGCTTAAAAAAAAAGCAATGTGTGTGGGTGGGGGGTGGAAAAATGAAGATTACAGCAGGTACAGAAATGAAGCAGAGGCATTTTAGGCATGCAGGGTAAAAGAATGACCAGCACAGACAAGCCTGGGATTCAGTAATCTCCTCCACACATCACCTCCTCCTGGATGAGCTGCAGACTGTCTATCCAGCTGTTACTAATGGCATTTGGACTTGTAAGGCCACATGCTTTTCTGCAAACAGCCTGGATCTTTTCAGTGGTCTGTCTTTCCAAGCCTTGGTTGAAAAAAGCAGCAGTCTTTAGCAGATAATGTGATCAAACTCAGTGAGAAAGTGAAAAAAAGCAGTGGGCAATTTGGAAATAATGTCAAATATAGCAGGATGATGAGAAGAAAACCAAATTAAGAGGATGCAGAAATAATACTCTGGTTGTTCTAATTTTGGTTACTGCCTCACTTTTTTTTTTTCTAAAAAATACATAGTTAAACAAGCATGGTAATGGTACACATCTGATAAACAGTTAACTCATCACACCACTGGGTCATAAATATGTGATTCTTAATAAATCTTAATTTTAAATTGAGCTATTATAGAATTTTTGGTGCCATTAATATTTCTGTGGCTGGTCCTTATATTAAAAAAAGAAAGTTATTTAATAGTAGTTTTAGGTGACTTTTCTTCCTTTGTAGATGCTTGCTTGTGTTTTCCATTATGTGACTTTTTTTTTTGTTGCAGTGCACTGTATTGGATTCCAATGTCTGTATTTGTGAGGCTTTCCTTTTTTTTGCAGCAGCAGCAGCAGTCAGCTATTGCTTAAAAATAGCCACATTATATTGTCATTAAATATTCATTAAATTGAGTTGTGGCAGCCGGTGAGAAGCATCCAATTAAGCAGTTCACTTTCTACACATAAGGCTACAAATGAGCAGTCTTCTTTCCTTTCAATAATGCATCACAGGCTGCCGTTAGTATCTGTAAAATAATTGATAAGGCAAAAGTTATTTGTAAAATACACACTAGAAAAAGAAAAGTAGATTAGAGAGGATGATTTTGCCTTGGGACTTTCCTCTGACTGTGGGATAGTACAGCATACTTTGATTTAATTTTTACATAGCCTGGGGAAACCTGAAATGCCATATCTAATAATTCAATATTTTCTGATTCTGACATATATTATATATTACTAAATCGTGAAAGTCAGAGATGGAAAAGGCATCATGGACTTTACTCACCCTGAAGCCATTACGGGACAGTAAATATGGCTGGGTTACAGCAAAGGCTCCATGTCTTTTTGGATATACTCAGTTTATCTTATTTTGTTGGCAGAGCATTGATACACCCACAGACTTGTTTGAAGAATGTGCCTCGGTTGCAGTCAGCGGCACGACCACGCTCCATGCAGGCAGAGCTGAGCTACTTTGAGCAGCAATGGCAGTGGAGCTGCGTTGGCTCAGGCTGCAGCATAGGACAGAACATCTTTCTGGTTTCCCAGAACCAGCCCGTGCTGCCCACCGCTCACTGGCACACCAGCTAAAGACATTAAAGGTACCCAGGTTTGCTGTATGTATTATCAAACTGCTTCCTCCTCTGCACTGCAGACCTGCCTCAAATTATAGACTGGTTGTGACACAGCAGTGAACAGCCGGTGATAAGGAGCTGCAGGGACCAGCTGAGCTGAGCTGCTCCTGATGTACCACGGTGGTATGATAAGGGGAGCGACGTCAGCCTGGTGCCGGTTTCCTGCTTCCCCAGCCCTCGGCTTGTCCAGGGACTAAACTAGGCTTCTGTGCAAGTCACAGTATCCCAGGTTACATATTAAATATCTCTTTTGTACCAGTTTTCCGTTTCTGTTTTGCCTTGTACATATCTCACCTTCTGCCACTTGCTGCTTATTTCTCACCTGTCTTCACTTATTGATGTTGGTTTTAATTCACCACTTTATTTAATTGCTGATTCCAGTGCACTGCTTCAAAATGTACCTTCTAGTTACTGTCAAAGCCCTGTGTACAAGCTGGGCCTAAACTCCACAGGATATTGGTTCAGCAGACTGGAAATTGTTTGACCATTTCATTTACATTTAGAATGTAGGCTTTAATTGAATTAAATATGAAGCAAAGCTCTAGAAGTTGTACAGTGCTCTTTTTTTTTTTTTTTTTTTTTAACCTGGGATGAAATTACAATTACTTTCATTGTCCCTGCAGTGTAATATTTAATGCAACAGAAAATCTTGTATTGACTATGCATTGATGTCAGAGGAGAAAACCTGTGGATGTGGCAGCTGGCAGAGTCCCCCTAAGCCACTTGGAGCCTTTCAAGACAAAGGAAATAGCCTGGTAAAGGACCGCCTGCCACTGCAAAGCATTCTTGCTGTTCTTCCTTCTCCACCTCCCACCCGCGGTCCTGTCCTCCTGCCACCTCCCCCTGCAGCAGCGTGAGCTTCTACCCAGCCCCACAGCAAGGCAAATGGAGGAGCTAAATGAGCAGATAACCAATCCCAGGAAAATGTGAAGAGTCTTCTGACAGCACATCTCCTGGGTACTTGTAAAGCACGAGGGAAGGAGCAGAGCACGCAGCTGGGAGATGTGGGGCAGACCTCTGGGTTCTGAAGTCTGCCGACAGGCATCCAGCAAAGCAAAGTTACAGTGCTATTACTTTAGTTAGGTCATTAGGTTTCAGAGTCAGTGCCATAAAGCAAAATTTGAAGGACTACCAGTAGTGGTGTTTCTGACTGGCTGCAGACTCAAGAAGTCAGTGCTTTGAACCATGTTATCGATCTTATTTAAATACTGATGCAGTTTTAACTGCCCAACAAGAACACCCCACTATAAGGTGATTTTACAGTGGGAAGAGACAATTTACAAGTTTGTATACAACTACTGCCATATCAAGAAAAAGAGGTGAAATCCTAGTTTATGAGAGCAGTGGTAAAATTCCTACCTGAGAAACAGGATTTCATGTATGATAGAAATGAGAGTGTATCTAGGAACTCAGCAACAACCTAATTCTTTGCTAATTTTTCAGCTCTCCCTTGCAGCAGTTTACAAGCAAAACATTGTGTGAAGCTTTAGATTGTTTAGTACAATATCATTATGAAAGTTGTATCTCAATTATTAAAATATGATAATAATACATTTTCTATCATAAGTGCAAAGCACCACAATTAATTAAATAAGAAAGGAAAAGTAAAGCTGCAATTTTGTTTTCATATTTTTTTCCGTGCTTTCTATATTTCCTAGAGTATAACGTTGAAATCACAGACAAACTCATTCAGATGTCCAATCTGTCAGAAAGTCCAGAAAATAAGAACTAGCTAGAAAAAAACTTGCCAGATGCATGATATGTACTGAAAGAAGAAAGCAACTTCTCTGCTATCTACTGCTATGTATAATAATATCAATTATTTATTTATTTTCTCATGTGGTTTTTCACATCCATCAACTCTTTCCATAGAAGTAGAAGCAAAAGTTTAAAGTTTTAATAATTAAAATACCGAGACAGTAAAAGCAGTGACATAACTGAAACTAAAGAAAATCAGGCTGTGTGAAGCAAATCATACTGGTACATATGCAGACAGTGATATCATTCCTTAAAAAAAATCTTTTACAGTTTTTCTTTTGTGAGGCTTGCTATTATTGTGCCTGGATATCAGAGGAAATCTTCCTGCCAGGCATAATTAGAACGGCTGGCTTTTGAAGTTTATCTTAGCATTTACAGGGATCATCTAAAGCCCAGTCAAATCAATGGAAAAGCTCCTGGGATATGTCTCCGCTGCGCAGAGCACAACAATATTAAGCGATGCCTGACTTAGTGCTAGGTGAGCTGCATTGTGCCGAGCCACGCAAGAGGCAGTAACTAGGGGCGAGGAAGAAGCGTAGCGACAGAGCAGGTTAAGCCCCAGACAGACTCTGGTTGCAGAGAGCGCTTGCTCTCAGCCAGCGTGTCACCTCCCTGCTGCTGTACAATGCACGGCATGGGCAAAACCCTATTATGAAGCCATGTGTATCTTGGCCTCAAACTGAAGCAAATTCAATCAGGTGTCTTAGGGTTTTTGTGTTTCTCACCACATTATTCACCCAGAAACCTGTAGTAATATAACATCAAGCAGCAAGCAGAGGATGTTTTAAAATGCAATTTACTGCTTTGTTGTTAAACTGTCAAGTAATGCATAATTTCTCCCCCTCAGCTCCATCAAGGCAGAACACTTCTTGCAACCACCAAAGAGGACTTGGGGATGGAGAGGAGGTGATGCTGATGGCAGCAGGGCCAGGAGTTTACACCAGGTCTTGAAAGCCATGTTTCTGCCCAAGAGCTTTAAGGGTGCAGTTGCTTTAAGGGTGCGTGGCCGCTTCAGTGGCCACGTACGGTCAGTCCCACCCTGCCTTCAGCCAGTATCCACCACCATTTGTGGGACCATGGCTTTAACTCATCAAGAGAGCTGATCTCTGTGATAAGTAATCGCTGTTTTCCCCCTCCCCATTGGCAGAGCCAAGCTTCCTGAGCTGTTTTACCGTAAAATCACATGTGCTCAGAGCTGTGGCAAGGCTGGGCCCACACCACTGTTTAGGAGCCTGATGCCATGTCAAGGTGGCTGGCTTAAATTGCTGTGAAACCACTGCTTCAGTGGGGTTTTCCTAAAAGCAGAAGGTTTTTAAATCTCACTGTTAGTGATGATGGAGTATGACAGGGACTACTGGAAAGTGTAAGTGTAATTTAATAGTATTTATCTTATAAAGCATAGTAATGGGATGTCAAATCAGTAAATGGCTTACATCAACAGGATGATCTCGTGTCTGAGCCCCAGTCCTAATGCTTCCATAATACTTTAAAACATAGCAGGAAAATATACAAATTTTAACTAGCTTATAGTTGTGTAAATCTAAATTTGTGCAAGAGAATATTTAGCAATATTATGAGGAGCAGTTTAGCTGTAATACTGCTTTGTTGAGTTTTATGTTTTATTTTATTCTCTCCATTAAAATCTTTGCAACTGTTTTGAAAGGAGAAAACAGTAAACACCATATTCTGCAACCCCAAATGATTCCTTCTGGGCTTCCTAAACCAAAAATAGATAATGCATAGAAACAGAGTGGTCATTCAAATTGGAAAGATACTATGAAAGCGATACATTTTCCATTTAGTAAGCCCCAAAGAGAAGGTTGTGGTGCTCATATAATTTGTCCTATATTCCAAATGGAAAATGCAGATATCATAAAACACACTTAAGGCCCTATTTCCAAATTATTGACTTTCATTTTGAGGGTTATCCTTTGTGCTGCAATTCTTAAACTTGGCAGAAAAGGAGCATTGGCTAAAAGAGCTCAGAAAGCTCTTAAAATTGGCACCCTTGAATGGGCATCATCGTGAGGTTTGGCTGCTTTTGGGCTTGAGCTTAGCAATCCATTTTTGTCCAAATTAAGCCTGGATTCATTTCAGCACTGGAAGAGTGCTTTCAACACATTCAGTAATAAAGAAGCAGCCCCCTTGAGCTGCTGTGTACCGAAATGTACACATGAAAGCAACAGCCTCAACTTAGTGCACTTACTGACAATGTTAATTCTGCAGTCTCCAGGCAGAAGTGGCTCACACTTTCTCAGCAGTGTAAGCAAAATTGAATTTTGTTGCCTTACAGATAAGAAAGAGATAAATAAGCCCTGGTTAACTATGCTTGTTGCTGTAGAGAAATAAGATAGGGTGCAGCTGTGAAGCTGTTCTCCTCCAGCAATGACTCTAACGCCATGCTGTCAGGTCTCTTTCTTAGGATCACCAGCAAGAAAAGCTTCCTGAGAGTCTTGTACAAATAAATTAGTTGGTAAGACCTTTTCCGCACCTTTCTGGGGTGATTTTGCCCAGGCTAGTCTGCCACCACAGACAACTGCCTAGTTTTCCTAAGCTTGCAGCTGTGTCCAAAACTGCTGTTTTCTCATTAACTATGCCAATGTTGAGAAAGGAAAGGCTTATTTTAATTCCATAATGGTGGAACTACTGGTGCATGAGGCCAGCTGATGGTGTCAGCCCCCAGCATCACTTCTAGAAGGGTGGTAACAAGAGAAAGGAAAGAATGTTCTGGCCCTTCTGTTTTTCATTGGAATTGCTGAATATTCAAAAAATGTTAACAGATCTAATTATTATGTATTTTCCTCATTTAATGATCAGAATGTAACAACATTTTGGCTATTAAACACTCCATGTGCTTATGAAACACTTCATAAGTGGACGTCTATTGAGAAAAAAGTGGTTTGATCTACAAAAAATGTGAATGACATAACCCCAAAGTAGTGCAGGGTAATGCGCTTTCAGATTTCCCAGGGATTTTATTGTTACATGAGTTGTCATAGTAGTATTTTTGCACTACCTTGACCGGAGTTGCAGATTTGTTAAGAGAGGTGGCAAATAATTGTTTTTGTTGGTACATGTTTAAAATGAGTAATAAGGCTATAATTATAGGTATGAATGCCTGTTCTTACTTAAGTGCAAAGTCTAGAGATTTAACACTGAAACCTCATTAATTCCTACTCTTGAGTTTTGCATCAGCAAGCTCATTTAATGTTGTCTCTAAAATATGCACTTTTCTTTCAAATAAAGCTGGGTTTCGCTTGTAATAAAGATGTTCCATCAGCTAAATGAACCAAAAATTTTTTAAACTTTTCTTTAGACTTTTTCCCCTTTCCTTTCAAACAGAAAAAAATAGGTCTTAGCACTTTAGGTTCTGGGGAACACATGAATCTTCCAGTAGCCTGGAATGAAGCAATTATGCTGTCTCAGTGCAAATGTGATATTCAAGAAAGTGCAATTTTCTTAAATTATATTTCTGGTAATTACTCTGAGCCTTTCTAACTAAGCTGTGAAAGCTAACTTGATTGCTCTCAACTATGAAATCTGGAATAAAGCCAAAGCTTCTATTTCTTACTTGAAGAACAAAACTTTAGAAAAATACATGGATATTATCAATGAAGTAGCTACATTTTCTGTTTGAACCATCTCTTTTTAAGTTTAATTTGCAAAATGGCAATATCATTTCCATTTAAGCACCTTTCATCTTACACTTTTGTATGCATAATTTCTTTATATATTTGCCTCAGAAATAACAACTAATATTATTAAAATAGAACATAATGATCTCAAACTGAAAAGCTTTAAATAACTTCTTATTCATACTTTTTCTTAATTAGTCTTCTTAACAAAAACACAGAATACTGATGGATCTCTTAAAATAAAAAAAATTAACTATTTTTTGACTTGGTTTTCCAAGCAATTAATGATAATATAGTGATTGTGTCTGTCTCCTCAAAAAACTTCTGGTTGCAATGACCTACTGTAAATCAGTTTCTACTTACACATAGAGATTTAGGTAGAGTAAAGGTTTGGTTTTTTTTTTATATGAAGCTTTATTAAGAAATTTAAAACAGGCTTCCTATATGCTTTAGTTTTTTTGGCAGCTGAAGTACAGACTAAAAAAAGTGTGATTTAGTCCTGTAGAAAAGAAACAGGAGTGATGGATGAATGCTTACGCAATATCTATGATGTACAGTCCACAAGACTGATGTGTAGGACAGACCAAAGTCACTCATTTTTTTTTTTATTTTGTAGGAGAAATAGTGCTTTGTGTTATTTTAGTCTCAGGTGCAGGGTCACTCCCTGGTAAAATGGAACTTCAAAGAGGTCTGCACAATGGTTTGCCATATTATACCTAATTCAAAAAGTACTGATGTTGACAGCTAAAAATTTTCGTTATGAAAATGCAAAAACTAGGCTGCCAGTTTAACAAAGTAGTTATTATTGTTAGAATATCTGTTAGAATCTATTTAGATTTGGAATAAAACCTAAGAATTTGAGACATTTCTTTTTATGTAGCATTCCACTGCAGTATTGGTAGAAATTTTTGGACACTTTCATGGTACTGAAAAATAGACTTTTATGTAGGTCTCACATGTCTACTTTTTAAAATCTTGTTGAAGAGGAAAGGAGCTTTATGTTGATAATGCATGGATCATGTTACTTGCCAAGTCAATGCTCTACCCTTTTAAAATCAAGTCAGTCCTCAAAACAAACAGATCTTATAACTTACCTACTAAGATATATTACATATTTTAAAAATAACAGTAATGCGCTATGGTATCACTGAACCATCAATCCCTGGTTTAGCCACGTGTTGACTGGGTAGGAACTGCATGAATGTCTCAGGCTACATGAGTACAAAGGAACATGCAATTGTAAAATATCCTGCTATTCAAGAATCCTCTGAAGCAGAGAATGCTGATTTGGAGATGCAAGAGCTTGCTTTCATCTTCCAGTAAATAAATTAATATACCTTTCACTGGCTGTGGAAAGGGAAAGCTTGAGAATAATTTTGAAATCAACAATAATTTTTTTTTTCCCACATCAATATTTTGGAGAGGAAAGGACCATAAGAATTTTACGGATCATCTCCAAAGAGGTAATGCAATGGTCACAAGATGCTCAGAATTGTACTGTAAGTTTGTACTGTGATTCTAACTGAGGGTGCAATTCACCTGACTAAGAGCAGTCATCCATATTTAGGCTAAAAGTCTCTCCTAAAAATGTGCTTCCATAGAGTTGCAATTCATCTGTCCAATTTATGCAGTGGGGGAAATCTGGAGAACTGTGCTCTCTGTAGATTCATCTTCATCGTGCAGTATCAAGTACCTGTACACATACTCAGCCACCTGAAATACATCTAGTGAACACCTGGTACTCAGCAGCAGCTAATCCGCTTTACGGATCTATTCCTACTGGGCTAAATCCACTTACTAATATAGATAGAGCCATAGAGCACTATAGGTAGGAAGGGACCTAGGGTATAGAGGACTTAGGTGAGGAAGGGACCAAGCAACGCCAAGAGCAAAGGACAGAAAGGGACTTAAATGCTGCAGTTAGCAGTACAAGAAATAAGAGCAGAGCTATCTATTTACCTTCTCCCAGCTTTTCACAGTTTAAACAGAAAGGCTAGGAAAAGAAGTGGAGGGTTAGCAAATCTGCCAAAGCCTCCCTCACCAATATACCATACGACAAATGTCCTATCACCCATAGTGGAAGAAGCCTTTCCCTCCCATTCCAATGTTATGAAGAAGTACAGTATCAATCAAGCGACTTACTGGAAGATCAGAGCCAATCTTGACACATTTCTGCTGTACTACAGAAATTTTCTTGGTCCTGACAGTGAAATCTTGTCTCACATCAGGAAATACCAGCATCTCTCTGCATTCCTAACATCTCTTTCCTGGCTGTCCTCCTTCTTCAGCTCCTGAATTGGCCCTTGATGGATGGATGATACACTAGATCATAGTCCAGGTTACGTTTCAATGCAGGCAGCATTGTGCCACTCAGAGCAGCTGTCACTGAATTGTCCTGTGCTAGAAAATGAGCCTCCCCAAGGTCAGGCAGAAGCAGCTGGGAAACAGATTAATACCTCATCCACTTCAAAATATTGGGCTTTCTCCCCATCTTTCCTAGAATGGTATAGGAAGAGGTCAAGGATTCTCATCTCTGTCACAAATTCTTCCAGCTCTCAGCATCTCAGTCATCAAAGGCAGCTATGTGACATGTGGCAATTCAGCATACCAGTACCCAATTTCTACAACTCTGTTCTCAGCCTAGGAACTCTCCTGAGCCACTTTTCCAGAACAGTCCTATGATCTATAGATTCCCAACTAAATTCTTCTCCTCCTTGCTCCACTTGTCACCAGTGGAGCCCTGGGCACTTGACAGGAGCACAGCTGCAGAGCAACCTTGCTGCTCTGCATTTCCCAGGCCAAGTAATTAGATCAACATGACAAAGTCTTCCACGGAGGTGATTCAGTTTAATCATAATCTCTAGATGCCTGTCCCTGCCTAGACCAATGTTCACCATATTGCATTTTCAGTACAGTGGTCACACTAAACAGAAACTCAAAGGTGTGTCCAAGCTCTTTACTCCATAGAATAATTTCCCAAGAGCTTGTTATTTCTTGCAGTTGTTTAAAGAGGAGTGCTGGTCTACCATATCCTCTTGTTTGAGGCAACGTAGCCTCCTGTGCTGGGAGTCAGGGACAAAGAAAGCTTTTCAGAGCTGCATTGCCCAAACTCAGTCCTGTTGGTGAAATTCCTATAATTAACACATACACGACACTGGCCCAAACTGAAACTATGAGCACCAACTCTGAAGGAATTGTTGCTGCCACTGCAGCTCCTGCTGATGCTACTGACACCTCTGCTTGTCAGGCAGTAGTAGCAAGACATGCTTGTGAAGCAAAAAAAGGTAAAATCAGAAACAACCTATGTTATTCCTGAACCAGGGCCTGCCATAACTACATCAAAGTGCCTGGGGTGGTGCCAGGCCTGCCATCTCCTCCATCTCCAGAAAAGGGATCATTCAAAAGAGAGCACAGCAAATGACCAATGAGATAAACAAGGTGTGCTGGTTTTGGCTAAATTTTCTTCCTAGTAGCCAGCATGAAGTTATGTTTTAGATTTGTGCTGAAAACAGTGTTGCTAACAGAGGGATGTTTTAGTTATTGCTAAGCAGTGTCTACACAGAGCCAAGTCCTTTTCTACTCTCACACCACCCCACCAGCCTGCAGGCTGGGGATACATAGGAAGCTGGGAGGGGACAGAGCTGGGACAGCTGACTCCAGCTGACCAAAGGGATATTCCATAACATATGACATTAAGCTCAGCATAAAAAGCTGCAGGAAGAAGAAGGAAGGGGAGAAGGTTCAGAGTTACAGCATTTGTCTTCCCAAGTAACCATTGCACGTGATGGAGCTCTGCTTTTCCTGCAGATGGCTGAACATCTGCCTGCTGATGGGAAGTGGTGAGTGAAATTCTTGCTTTCCTTTGTTTTGCTTTACCTATTAAACTGTCTTTATCTCAACCCACGAGTTTTCTCCCTTTTACTTTTCCAGTTCTCTCCTCCATCCCACTGTGGTGGACTGAGTGAGCAGCTGTGTGGTGTTCAGTTGCTAGCTGGAGTTAAACCACGGCACAAGGCAATCAGAAATTCTATATTGTTTTTTCTCTTTTTCTGTAATAACTCTAATTTACATCCCACATTGCTTTTCCAGTTCATATAAAATTCTTTTCTATTTCCATCCTACTTACCTGTGTACATTTTCCTTTGCCAAGAGGCTTCTCATCTGCTGAGTCAGAGCTCCCTGGATTAGGGCAGCAGTATGTGACAACAATATCTTGCACCTGATGAGCCACTATAGCTCCTATCCTGGCTGTAGTGCTGGAAATGTACTCTTTTAGTGTAACTGTGGATTAATCTGTCCCACTCCAGGATCTTCATCAAGCTCCAAGCCTGTTGCTGTTCACCTGGCTATCCCTAGTCCAGTTTTCCCTCATCCTTCTGTGCTGTGGCTGCCCTCCCTCAGCCATTTGGCCTGCAGAAATAGCCAACAGTACCTAAAAGTCAAGCACAAGGGACATCCTGAAGTGTTGTGCCCATGTGCTCTTTCTCTTCTTGCAAACACAATAGTGTGTTGTTTGTCAAATATGAGGGCATGCTTTGGCATCCTCCCCCAACCTATCTTTACTGCCTCTATATTAGTCTGTTTCTGCTCACTACACAGGGCTTTTTTAGTTATCCTGGAACCTCACATGCCTTATGCTAGCCCAGCTGGGTCCACGGCTAAATAGAAACTTCCCCTTTCCCTGAGTACTGTCTCCCACCAACTCTATACAGCCTTTCCTGCTTCTCTCTTTTTTTTACCCGATTTGGAGTTTCCATGAAAGTCCAGTAGATTTCTCTGTTCTTTATTGTTGCTGCTTATAATTTTGCTGATAGAAGGCCAACAGCATCCTGGCTTGTATCAGAAATAGTGTGGCCAGTAGAAGTAGGGAAGTGATTGTGCCCCTGTATCCAGCACTGATGAGGCCGCACCTTGAATACTGTGTTCAGTTTTGGGCCCCTCAGTACAAGAATGACATTGAGTTGCTGGAGCGTGTCCAGAGAAGGGCAGTGAGACTGGTGAGGGGTCTGGAGAACAAGTCTTATGAGGAGCGGCTGACGGAACTGGGATTGTTTAGTCTGGAGAAGAGGAGGCTGAAGACAGATCTCATCGCTCTCTACAGCTACGTGAAAGTAGGTTGTAGGGAGGAGAGTGTTGGTCTCTTCTCTCAAGTAACAATTGATAGGACTAGGGGAAATGGCCTCAAGTTGCTTTAGGGGAGGTTTAGATTGGATATTAGGAAAAATTTCTTTACTGAAAGAGTGGTCAAGCACTGGAACAGCCTTCCCAGGGAAGTGGTGGAGTTGCTGTCACTGGAAGCATTCAAAAAACATGTAGATGTGGCACTTTGGAACCTGGTTTAGTGGACATGGTGGTGTGAGGTTGACGGTTGGACTTGATCTTGGAGGTCTTTTCCAACACCAATGATTCTATGATTCTGTGATTCTGTGATCAAGACACCAAGCCAAGTGCATGAACAGTGTAATTTACAGATTGCTATCACCTTAAGAGGTTTCTTATTTAAGAGATGTCCACTTGATGGGTCCTGGCATTACAAAAATTAATGGTTATGTAAAGAGCAAAAAGCTCATTGCAGCTGTCAGTAAGGAGGAGCTGAATTACGAGAAGTTTCAGCCATGGTTTAAATGCCTGGAATAACATGTGGACGATCTATGCAGAGGAAGCAGTCCAGACCTGTATCTTCATGTGGTCATCTGAACACAGCTGCCTGCATAAGTGAAGACAGCAAATATGTTTCTTGATGGTAGAAAGGGAGTTTAGGTGAGTAGCTTCCAAACAGCAAAACATTTGAATCAGTGCTAGTAGTCTACTTTTAGAGAGATAAACTGCACCCTGACTTCTTGTCTCACTTGAGATCTCTAGATGTTACTGCACTATAAATAATAATAGCACTTCTCTTGATGAGTGAAGGAGGTTGAGAAATTGACTGGGAGAAAGACTGATTCTTTCATCATATAACATATGGATGATCAAGATATGGGAGAAGATGTGCTGAACTTGGAAGATTTGTGTGAGGCTGTGGTTCCACTCTTCTTTGCAGAATTTGTGAGATTTCTTTTCCTACACAGAAGTTGGCACATAAAACAGATAAAGTAAAGATTAAAGCACAATGACAGACAAAATTGGAGAAATTTGCATAGTAACTGCCTGGATAAATTTTGCCTGTGAGATCTATAAATCTGTCACTTTCATGAACAGAAGATTCATACAAATCATTAGCCAAAAACTGAGAAAAGCCATCACTTATTTTCATAGAAAAAATAGTTGAAAGAACAATTTAACTATTTTTTTTTTACCTGTGAAACTCAGTCCTACCTTTTCAGCCATAATTTTGTATGGCTGCTTTCACTGACATAGTGGAAAAATCAGTACATCTAGTAGAAATTCGCATTACTCTTAAAGGAAAAATTTATCTTCAGAACCTTCCCAATAAACTCTTTGATGTTAATTCAGACAATTTTGCATAAAACTCTGCAACACTTTAACAAAAAATCAGTAATAGTTCAATACAGTTTATCAGCGAGAGCACTTCACTTCTGAAATAGGCTATTGCTTTATCCATTCATAATTTAGCTACTATAATAAATACTATGTAATACATCTACTAAAAACTCATAAGACACTCAAGATTGAGTTTAATTAATTAAATTTCCATTTTGTTTCTGCTGTAGAAGGCCTAGGCATCCTTTTAATTTCTTTGAACCATGCTCTGAAGAATCCAAAACATGCCTCTGCTTTACTTTTTGTTGTAGAGTCTATTTTGTTTAAACTTGCTGCCATGTAGCACAGAAATCGCACTTATATTCAAGAAAACTCAAGGTAGCAAAGGTCATGCAATTTTTGCTGTTGATTTTTGACAACAATTGTTGACAACAATTAAAATTGCCATTAATTTTCCAATATATGTTGAAAAATGTATTACTGATTTTATAAAAACTATGTAGATACTCTGGATTTACACCTTTAGAAAGTGAGTAGAATCCAGTCAATTTGCTAAAGTACTTTTTTTGTTCCTATTTGGATTTTTTTGTTCCTATTCACTCACATTATGTGTTTATAATGCTAAATACTTACATTCCTGGAATCCTAAATGAATATTGGAAAAAAAAAATCCTCTTTGACAGAGTGTTCGACAGAACAATATAAAATGCATGCTACTGTCTACATGGGTTTTATCTTGCCTTTAATGATGGTATTTCCTGATAAATCAGTTGAACTCTGTTCTTACACCTGCACTGTCCATAACCAAGACACAGAGTGCCAGGATATATATTTTTAAATTAATCAACAAGAAAACCACTCATTCAGAAAAAAGAATGGTGCTGTGAATAGATGCACATCCAAGCATACACGGGATTAATACAAATTAGAGTTTCCTCCTCTAAAATTCTGAGTAAATCTTCCAACCTAATTTAATATTTTCTTTGTGCTTATCTCTCTATCTTCTGATGAGTCCCAGAATCATTATTCTTTCTGTTTTCCCTGTTAAATCTTTCTCCAGGGTTCTTTTGGCAGATAACTGCAGTACACAGAAACCACATAGTAAGGCTTGTGTCAATGGCTTGTATGAATACCTAAAAAAACAAACCACGCTTTTCTTTTTTTTTTTTAAATAGGACTAAACATTTACGAAGTGTTACTGAATCTTATTTTTCCTATACCTCTTCACCCTCCTAAAAAGCATTTTGACTGAAAGTGTGCTTGTAATCAAAATGAAATTAAGTTGTGAGATATTCTAGGAGGTTTAAGCAAGATAAGTTCTGCTATTTCCTAATTGTCCTGTGGAATAAAAAGATATACTGTTGCCGGTCATCTCTGGAAGAACAATTTTCAGACCTGTCAAGTCTGAAGTTCAGACAATTCTGAGTAATCTATTTTTAGAAGTAAAATACAGAGAATAAAGTGTTTCTCTCTGTATACTTACAGATACAGAAAGAAGTATTTGTAGCATGTGTTCATGCAGACTGAATTGATTTTGCTCAAATCTTTAAAAGGACTTTCACCTTTCAGCATTGCTTATGCATGGAAAATTTCATCTTATAAGAAGGTTTACATAGTAAATGGACAGCTGCAGATAAACAGTTTTGCAGTCAAAATAGTAGGCAATGATTTATGTCTTGAAATTTGCAGAATATATTCATGCTGAATTCAATGGAAAACTTACTGTGGCAGGAGAAAAACATGTAAAAGTTCCAGTGGATCATGAAACTAGTAAACATTATGGAAAGACAGATAATTTCCAGGAAAGGTGAAAAATCACTTTAGTGTATGTAGTTTCTTGTGGTATATAGGTTTTGTGCATTTTGTGAAGTTTGAAGTTTCTTCCCTATAAAGTTTAGCTCAGGCTTGCAAGATCAACATGTACTTTAGCACATATTTCCACTTTCTTTTCTTTTAAAAATTCTGTTAGAGGGGCCCGTCAAGGCCAATAGCTGGTTATTTGATAAATTTTTCTTTATCCTATGAAAACTGTATTTACAATAAAAGGCACCTACCAGGGTTTCTGCAAGAAGACTTACTTTTTAAATCATAGAATCATAGAATGGTTAGGGTTGGAAGGGACCTTCAAAGGTCACCTAGTCCAACCCCCCTGCAAGGAGCAGGGACATCCCTGACTAGATCAGGTTGCTGAGAGCCTTATCCAACCTGGCCTTGAATGTTTCCAGGGATGGGGATGCTTGGTTTTTTAGTAGTATGAATCATTGTGCAGGCCAAACCAGTTTGGAGCTCTTCAGATATTTTTTTTTTTTTAAGATTACACAGGAAGTAACCTCTTTGAAGTGGAATGTACTCCCATTCTTCTGTTTAAGATACAAAAGCAGGAAATTAATCTGTTTTCTGAACTTTTGCATCAGATGAATGGCAAGAAAAGGGTCAGGAGAGCCCAGTCCCGATCATGCTGAAGCTGGTGAGAGTTTCTGTCACTGACATGAAGGTGAGCAAAACTGAAAGTTGTAGAGTATCTCCCATAACAGGCTTGAAGCGTCTCTCATAGCAACTTCTGTGAATCTGAAAAAGATGGAGAGTCACATTATTAAAAAAAGCATAACTGAAAGGCAAATCAAGCCTCATGGGTCGATTCCATAGTCTGCATGAAGCCTGCTGCCAGATTGAGCTGTTTCTACTGCTAGCATTTTATCAAAGTTTACTCCTGTCATGTAACTTCAGTATTATCAAACTTCAGGATTATTTGACTAGTGAAAAATATCAGCCCTTCTACCTTATGTATACAAACTATTACTATAATAAAAAAATGGTCATTGCACTATCAATAACAGAAAGGAAAAGAAAACAGAAGGGAAGCGTGCAAAGCTCAGGAGCTTTTGGGACCAACCTCTCTCTTACCTCTGGCTGTTCATTTTGCGTTGTAGTAGTTCTCCAAGCTTCTGGACACCGATTGCTGCATTACATGGAGAGACTGGAGGAGTGCCGTTGGTGGCTCAGGGCAGCAACAGCAGCTGTTTTCTGCTGTGTGCTTGAATTTATGGCTACAAGTAACTTCAAGTAGAAAATATAGCCTGCAGAGAAACAGAGGCAGGTGGGGAGAAAAAAGCTCATACTGAAACTTGCTGGAGAGATCCAAGCAGTGCAGAGAGGTATAACAGGGATATGATTGTTACTGTAGAAACGGAAGGAAGTTGGAAGAGATGTACACCAGTAATTACTTTATATTTTTGAAGAACTGATACTTGTTACCATTCAAGGATAATAGCCCAGCAAATTAAAAAATATCTAGGAGAAATAACAAAGTTTGCTTAAAATACTTGGTAAATATTTTATACTGTTTGGTAATGCATAAGATCTTTTTCTCCCATTCCTGTATAACTGGAAGTTGATGAATAGGAAGTCAGATACTGTAACTTTTATTATAAGAACAAATTATCTCACTTTGTGTTCACAGGCTCAGATTTGAAACTGAAAAAAAAAATCTCCCAAGATGTTTTTAATAGAAGATATCCATTACTTTCCTAGTTACAGCCAGAACTCTCTCTGTCACATACACCTGCCGGAGTGGATTAGGCTGTTCTTTCTGCGTCTTGCTCAGGGGTCTTCCCTGGAGCCCATGTTTTGGTTCCATATAGTCCTTCAACATCCTTATTGTATCTTCAGCTACATTCAGCTGGAACACATTTACAACCTGCTGTTCCAAAAAAGCAATTATGTTATTTTCTCCAGTCGCTTGAGAGTGTCCAATTATTCCCACATTTAAAATTCTGATTGATTTTCAGAGATTTTCAAGCTCATGTTAAAGATTTCAGTTTCCTTAACAATGAGTATGTAGAAGTAATTAGTTCTCTTGTTCTTTTTGCAGGCTTTATAGATTTCACACATCTTTTAGTTTGATCCATCTGTTAATAAAGCCACCATCCAAGTTCATGAGCCATCAAATGCATAAGCTAATTCTTCTGCTTCAGAATGGGCCTGATTAAAATGCACCAGCACTTCACATACTTTTTGATTAAGTGTTTGGGCCCCGGAGCACTCACTTCACAGCCTAATCTGTGTTTGCCAAGGTAGAGAACACCCACACTTCTACCACTGGCATTTTACCCAATCATATGGTGGCCAGCAGGTTGAGGGAGGTGATTCTGCCCCTCTACTCTGCTCTCATGAGAACCCACCTGGGGTACTGTGTCCAGCTCTGGAGCCCTCAACATAAGAAGGATGTGGACCTGTTGGAGTGAGCCCAGAGGAGGGTCATGAAGATGATGAGAGGGCTGGAGCACCTCTCCTATGAGGACAGGCTGAGAGAGTTGGGGCTGTTCAGCCTGGAGAAGAGAAAGCTCTGCAGAGACATTCTAGCAGCCTTCCAGTAGCTAAAGGGGGCTTATAAGAAAGATGGGGACAAATTTTTTACCAGGGCCTTTTGTGATAGGAGAAGGGGTAATGGTTTCAAATATCAGGAGGTAGCTTCAAACTGGACATAAGGAAAACATTTTTTACAATGAGGGTGGTAGAACACTGGCACAGGTTGCCCAGAGAGGTGCTGGATGCCTCATCCCTGGAAACATTCAAGGCCAGGTTGGATGAGGCTCTGAGCAACCTGATCTGGTTGGAGATGTCTGAGGTTGGACTAGATGACCTTTAAAGGTCTCTTCCAACCTGAACTATTCTGTATTACTATAATTCTATATCGCCTTTTTTTTTTCCTTCTCTCTTTTTTTTTTTTTATTTCATGTAAGTATGACTTACCGTGTTGTGATACCTTAAAATTTATTGATTTCTTTAGCAAAAAATTTTGCTAAAGAATTTTTATTTTACTCTTTGGCCATGGGAAAATCTCTCCAAAAAGCTCAAAAGTATCTCTGTTAATATGCTATACATTATTAATAAGAACTGAGGACTCACAGTAGAATAATTAATTGTTCATAATTACACAATATATGCAAACATTAACTAGGTTTGAGACTTTCTCACTCTAACTTAAAGGTGTTATTTACATACACACATCAGATGGTTTGATGCATAAGCAAAAAGCTTGAGGTATTTTCATTTTTATGTTTGAATGGCTGTTTGATAAGCTGGATTTTTAAGACTTCTTGCTTTCCACCTTTCTGGTCCAAAATCTTCTGAACAACATGTATTCAAGCTTTACACAGAATTAAAAGGTAAAGCGCTGTACATTATCAGTACAACCAATATGTTTTCCTGAAAGTATTTTTAACTAAATCAGGAACCACAACTAACACAGGAAAGCAGTCAATATCTAACAGATGTTAAACTAAGTGTAACAGAAAGGAAAACACAGAAGTGTAGATGAAAAAGGGAAAAATCAAAACTACTTCACATCCCTGAATTATTATCTTGAAAGATATTATAATGTGAGTAGGAAAGGTGAATATATTTAAAAGTTTAATCAAATTTAGATTCTGCTTGCAATGTGGTTAATGTTAACTACTTGTGAAGCCATTTCTGGAAGTTCTTACACATCACTATGTATTTCAGGTAATGAGAGGACATTGTTAAAAATAGGTGGTGGGAGGAAGGACATTGCAGCATCCTTAAGCTTCTCCTAGCTTTAGAAATGGCATATAGACTAATCCTTCAAGGTGTTAGATACCTCATGCAGGGGACTGAACAACTTAGACTACATGAGAAACAGAAATGAAGTGGTTTCTGGTTTCAGCTCCAATGTGTTCATTAAGCTAGCATTTCTGATACAGACAGACACCAAATGGCAGGGGTTTGCATGATATTTCACAGCATGCACCCTTTGTGTTCGCTGCATGCAGTGCATCAGTAGGCTGCTGCTGTGGTAAGACTGCAGAGGCATTGCAGTCTTGCTACTATCATTGGTTGTCATGGCCACAAGTAATACACAATATGAGGCACAAAGATTCAGACAATTTTAAAAAATGATACCACTTTTTTCCTGATGTGTTGATTGTTGTTTTTTTTTTTTTTAACAAGCTTTATGCATGATTATAGAAAGTGCCTACACACAATAACAGTACCTTTGCAACTTCCTGTGTTGCTTAAGGAATGCCAGTACTTTTACAGATAACATCCAGTGACTAATCTTGCAAATAGTTACATTTCTTTTATCCGTTTGCTGTTGGCACGTGTGTATTAGGCTCTCAAAGATCTCCTACGCATGCAAGTAGATTCAAGAGACTTCTTAATTACTTTATTTCTTCAGTGTCAAATATCATTAATGACAGGAATGAAGCTGTATTTTCAGTACGAGCATCTGATATTACTGCTGAACATGGAATTTTAAAGTCATATCAGAAATGAAAAAAAAATAAGAATAGCTTTAGTTTATGAAAATGGAATTGGTTAGAAATTATGTTATTGAAAGTACACGCACTCATTAAATGACTGCGATGAAGGGAGATTTTTACATTGTGAGTTGTTGTTAATTGATAGTTTCATAGGCAGCAGTTAATCTTCAGTTGTTAGAAATCTAGCCATCAAGGCAGATGTGCTGTATGTAGAATTCAGGTCGCATAAAACTGTTATCCATGGATCATATGTGTAATATTTTATTACACCACAAGAGGTCACACAATATTTATAAATCTATGCAGTGGAAAAATTGATAATGGTTCTATCTGCAAAACAGTAAAGTTAGACCTTATGCACTAAGTAAAAGGCAAACAGAACAAATTGTGAAACAACAATAAGAGATTTTTTTTTTTCTGCTAAAGCACTCTCAGCCTATGTGATCTGCTATGAGCCATATCCAAATATCCTCTTGGCTGCATATCTCATGCTGAAAGCAGAGGAAGCCATATGCTGTGCTGTGATACCTTCTGAATCATTATCAGTATATGATGTAACCTTGGACGAAGGACAAGATCAGGCTCTCCTTGGCATAGTGTGTAACATAATCAGATGATATACGATGCATCAGATGGGATTATGGTGATCAAATAAGCATGCTTGGCAGCTCAATGAAAAGTATTAAAGCTCAGTTGAGCTGGACAAATTACTGCTAGTTCAGCAAAATGATAGACACGAAAAAGATTTTAATTTTGCAGAGACTGCAGCCTGAATTTGTGCAACAAGATTACTTCATAAAGATACCATCCAGAATTTTTGACAGAAGTCTCAGTGTGATACAGTGACGCAATTCCTTGTATCTCGTGTAGCAGTAATACCACTCTGTGATTCCTGTTTGCTCTTGCTAACTGAAGGCAAGCAGATACAAAGTATGGAAGAAATGTGGTGGGTGGAGGAAGCTAGAGAACTAGTGCAGTGTCATCTCGCAGCAGGGCAGGACTGGAACAGCCTTGCTGCCATGGGAAATACCTGTGAAGAGCATTGTTTTTGGAGGAAGTATGAAGGAGCTGCTTCTGTAGTGTCTGTCCTAACGTATGCATGATGTCGTACAGGTAGGGATGTGAGCATACTGTTTGATGACCATGTTTCTCAGCTTCTTCCATTGCTAACCATTTCTTCTGGAGGGATGATACATCACGTCATGTGAACGTTATTTCTGAGTAATTCTCCTACTTTCCAAGCTTCATCTGTAGTTGGGGAATGGTAAGACTGTAATTATTTGACACACAATAGCCTATCATTTATATCATTAAAAGCTGCCTAATTATGTGCCTAGCTTACAGGCTATTATAACTTCAATAGTGTCCCTTGGGTAAACAAGTCTTTATTCACTGAAGTAAAAATATAATTAAATAATAAGGAACACCCCAGGTAGGAACTGACCAGCATAATTTTGGCTTTTTTTGTCATAGTTTAAACACAAATGTTGTTTACTCTAGTAATAATTTTTAGTAGTTGTATTTTTTTTCTCCTAGGACCTCACAAAGCTTCTCAACAAAGGGCAAGTATATTTATTTCTATTTTATAGACAGAAAAACAGCACTAAAAGCTTAAACTGTCATGAGGAATAAACAGCCCCAAAAGACAAAACCTATTTCAAACATGGCCTGAAATAGCTTACGAAGCTTCTTTTGCGAGTGCAGTCCTCTATATCTTAAGAAAGGTCACACAGAGCTAACCTCAAATGTCCTCTCTTTTATATAGTTAGTTATGTTAGCTTTCACTTAAGTTTGTGTCTTCTGTAGAGCTACATAAGCTGCACACATTGGTCTGTTTTACTCTTGAAGTGAGTATAAGAAAGGGACAATAATTAAATATGTTTTTCTGTTTCATTTTCTAAAGTACCTTCCCAGGACTTGTCATAGTTTAGCCCCGCTCAGGACCAAGCTATGTAGTCACTCACTCACTCCACCCACTCTCTGAGGGAACAGGGGAGATAGAATATAACAAAAAGGCTCGAGGTTTGAGATAAGGATAGGGAGAGATCATTGAAGTTACCATTATGGGCAAAACAGACTTGACTTAGGGAAAACTATTTATTTATTATTAGTAGTAAAACCAAAGCAGGATAATGAGAAAGACAACAAAGTAACTTCCCCCCACTCCTCCCTCTTCCCAGGCTTAACTTTATTTCCAATTATTTCTACCTCCTTCCCCTCCCTGAGTGGCACAGGAGGGAATATAGAATGGGGGTTACAGTCAGTTTATCACGCATTGTTTTATGCTGCTTCATCGTCGGGAGAAGAACTCCTCATATTCCTCCCTGCTCCAGTGTGGGGCCCCTCCCACGGCTACAGTCCTTTGTGAAACTGCCCCAGCGTGGGGTCCTCCCCGGGCTGCAGGGGGATCTCTGCTCCTGCGTGGGCCTCCATGGGCTGCAGGGGCACAGCCGGCCTCACCACAGGCTGCACCACGGGCTGCAGGGGAATCTCTGCCCACAGCAGCATCACTGCTCCCCCTCCTTCTTCACTGACCTTGGTGTCTGCAGCCGTTCCTCTCACAAGAAATCCTTCACAGCTGGCTCAGGCAGACGCCTCTCAGGTTCTCTTCACATCTCCTCTCCACTCCTTGCAGCTGGGCCGGGACGAGTCGGGCCCAGTCGGCTGCCCGGCGACAGGCCAGAGGGTGAGGGCTGCAAGAGCCACAAGGCTCGCGCCTCCCCTTCTCTGCCCCCGCTCAGCTTCTTCACTTTTTTTTTTTTTAAGTTTCCCCCTTCTTAAATACAATATCGCAGAGGCGTTATCACAGAACATTCTGCTACCAATTGGCTCGGCCCTGACCAGCAGCGGGTCCGCCCTAGGCCCGGCTGGGTCCACTGGACAAAAGGGAAACTTCCAGCAGCTTCTCACAGAAGTTGCCACTGTAGCCACCCCACTACACAAAACTAACACAGAACTGCAGACTCTTAGACATTTATTTCTTACAGCAGAAGGATAATTTTTTTTGAAAGTACCTGATATTCAGGAAACCTTAATTTGGTTGGATGAACTCTTCTTGTGACTTTGAATAAGTTATTGATAACTTTACACTTCCATTTCCCACAGAGAAAAGATGTGTAGTACTCCTATGGTGGTTGGAGGAAGGAGGATAATTGGTAAATATATGAAAGAACAAACAGCCACAATGTCATAATTAAGACTCCTCTCCAAAGCCAATTTATTGCAAAATGTAAAAAAAAAGGGGAAGAGAGAATTAAATTCCCGAGGAGGAGGATTGTTTTTTAGAGAAAAGCAAGGGGTTGAAACAGATGGGAAGAGGAAGAATGTGACACATCCTACAAGCCGTATGTCAAGACAAGGCTATAGATGGAGACTGTGAATATTCCTCATTGGAGAGAGCTTGCAAGACCAAACAGAACAATTTAAACTTAATCCCCCAACTAATCTAAAATCTTCAATACAATGAGGAAAGAGCATCTGTAATACAATCACTATTACTTAAGCTTTCAGGCAAATGTTGTGCTTCGTTTTAAACAGTTGTCAAGCAATAAAGATACTTTAATGGGAATAGCTGAGATGCGTGGATAGGAGGCTGTGCAAAGTGTGGAAGGCTCTTGTGTTAGGAAGAGAGGTACAGCATAAACAAATTGCACAACGAGGGAAAGGGCTCACTTTTTGCATGGGAAACATGACAAAGTCTGTGGTTTCAGAACAGATGGGAGTAAAGAGGACTTAATCAACTTTTTGTGTCTGTACTGTACGCTGCTTCAGGGACTAAAGTAAATCAGAAGTAGTGTGACCTGATGGTGATAAGTTACTCTGAGCCAGCAGCACTGTATGGTGCTGGTCCACCAGTGCCCACTCTGCAATACGCCGGCCGCTATGGGAACTCAGGCGTACTGCAAGGAGTCACACCTGATCCAGCAGACACCAGAGGGCTTTATGGCGTGTCTTTGCTGCACCAGCAGCAGCCTAGAAGCAGACACCCTTCACTTCCATTGTGACCAAATCCAGCATATGAAAAGGTTGTAAGCAAAAGTGATAAAGTTATACCTAATCAGGCTAATTAATTCTGAACAATTTTCCCCAGTGAGTATGGAGACAAAAGAACAGTGAATGCTCTCATAACACTGACTTCTATTCATTAATAAGCATGTCTCGAATGCATGGATTGTTAGAGAAAGAAATCAAGGGAAAAAACGAGTGGTCTTGTACCAGCACCTTCCTGACATCCTCTGAAATCCTTCTTTCAGTCACTAGAAGTGCAGGGAATGTCTAGCACACTGAACTGATAGTCCATTCCCAGTCTTTATTGAGATATATAACCATTTAAAAAAATGAAATAACATGGCACTTGGAGGAATCTCCTCTGAAATCCAGATATGTCTACATACACTTTTCACCAGCATATTGCAGCAGCTTCTTCTGTGCCTATTTTTACTTTTCTTATTTCAAGGTCTACTGTTCTTTGTCAGAGTTATGAATTCCTAAGTAAAAGTAACAAAGCTGAGTAGAATTTAGAATATTAGACAAGTTCAGGACAGATAGATAAAGCATATAATAGAGGTAAATCAATTAATGAAATTTAATTTTTATAACATTTAGAAGTATGCTACATAATAAATTATTCCTCATGGTTTACCAGATTGAGGAGTAGAGTCTTCTGGCATGCAACAATCAGTGACCTTTAAATTGCCCTGTGTAATTCAAAAAAACAATTTCAATCCAAGTTCAGTTCTCTGAATTTCCTGAGTCCCTGATTCATGCAAACAGCCACTCAGGAGACTTAACACAACCTGTCAGGTGCATCAACTTAGGTGCCTGCAAAGTGAGGAGCAGTAGAGTTCATGGGGCTGTTTTGCCATTTGTGTGAACCTCATGCTCCTAAGCTCAGCTGTGGAGTTATTTAGAGTGGGAAGTTGAAGATGGTGGACTTTTCCCATAAGAAGACTCATTGAGCAGCATGGGAGCTCTTTAAGGATGAGATCCTACAAGTACTGGCATTAAGTTGCCTTATTTGCCCATGCAGAGTGATTGCAAATCTGCAGCCGTTCTGAAATATTTTAGTTCAAGCTCAAAGCCATTTTCACAGTAAGAAAGAATTGGACATTCTGAAGTTGTAATAACTGATGATACTTTTCTGTAGAAGAATATTCAGTCTCATGTTTCAGGGAACTAATTTTCAACTCTTTGAGAGAAGGATGAGACCGAAAGCTGGTGGAAAATTTCCACACGTCTGCTATCAAAGGGCTGCAGCGCACCTCAAGGACTGAATGATAAATATAATCAGAAGCAAGACACAAGGCTAGACGGACTTTTTAAGCCCAGTGTGGGTTATCATCTAACAGTTATCAATAACCTTACAGAGAGGGTAGTTTCATAACACCACAGACGTGCACTTAATTAATTTTTAAATGCAGTTTTTCTCCCATTGGTAGAGTTAAATCCTTTCAAAGGTGCTTGGAGGTTTGCATTTGGACATGTAAATCCTCAGGCACTGATGAGTTTTATTTGACACTGTTTATTTAGTTTATTTATCCTCATCCACTTAAGTGCAGTCCCTGCGCAGTTAGCACACCTCTCTTGAGCTGCTGCAAATCCTTTAGAGAGTAAGTGGCAAAAAAATACTGACACAAGAAATAATAATACTGGCACTTGAATTACATAGTTGTAAATAAAACTTCTTTGGGCTGTGTTCTGCAGTTTCATAAATGCAGACTCACAGGTACATCTTTACCGCAGAGGAGAGCTCTCCATTAGCATAGGGATGTGAGAATGGAGACCTGATTCCAGATGCTGAGGCTCCAGTAATCTTGACAGCTGGCCGATCTACACTGCTGATACCTAACTACACTATGCCATTGAGTGAAATGGCAGAAGCACTCGTGCTGCTCTTAGTAGTTAAGAACTGGTAACAGCTCTTAACTAACCCTGTCTTAAAACTTTATTTTCCTAAAGTGTGTACCTGGGTAAAGCAAGATCCCATACTGAGTAGACTAGTAACAAATACTCTATACCAAAAACTTGTCTGTAGGAAGACAAAGCTTCATGCTAGACAAAGCAGGAAAACAACAATCTTGAAGAAACAGAGTGAGTAGGTTTCTGAGACACAGTGTGAAAGACATCACATTCATTTGCAATTTTTTTTTCAAGAGCAAAACTCTATGTACATTTAGAATGCTACAGTGATTAAAATTGATATATAAAGAATAAAGAAAGAGCACTTACCAATGAGTTTAATTTCCTTTTTTTTTTTTTTAGTTTTCTTTGAATCATAACCCATCTGTACCATCAGCGCTTCAACAAAAATAGTCTGAGGCTGAACACTTTGTTTGACATAGCCGTGTTATCTGTGCT
>JAAGAY010142018.1:0-26442 GCA_011801015.1 Ardeotis arabs
TGTGGCTTTGGGCACCTCCCTTCATCCTAATCATGGTGCTTGGGAAGTGGAGCAGTACCCTGCTTTTACCTCATTTTTATAAGGATGCGAAATACCTAAATATTCCACTGAAATCTTTGCAGTGTGATGTACAGGTCTTTAGGAGAATATGAAGGTGTGTTCCCACTGCTGGAGAAGCCTTTATATTCACGACAATCCAAATAGTAATAAAAAAAAAGCAATTGAAGGACAAATAAATTGCACAGGAGTAAAGGACAGCAACTGCAGTGCTCTCTTGCAGGGCTGTTGGATGTGGCGTGCGAAGCTTGAGGCTGTTGGCTCCCCTATGGTGTTACCTCCCTTCCCAGTGTGTTAAACTTACCACAGTGCCTGTGCTGTGTTCTTGGGATGCCTGTTCAAGTCCCTCTTGCTGTAAGGCACAGTACAGCAGATGTAGTTAGTGGTGATGTGCCAAGCACCTACACCCAACACAGGCCAGTGTCACCCAGGAGATGGCGAGGCACATGGTGGACCAGCGGTAGAAATGCTGGGAGGTGAGTTGTCCAGTAGATAGCGGCGACCTCCGAGCTTTTACTGCATGAGGACTGACCACATGCTTGACCTGGCGTACACATCAGGTGAGATTCATGCATTGGCATGGATTTAGCTTGAGATCTTAGTGGTTCTGTTCCAGTTGATTCCTGGGGTTTTCTTTTCCTTTCATTTGCCAAAATGGTGCATTTTTCGTCTCCCAGCAATTTCAGAATTATGGGAAACTTGCTGACCCTGAATTACTTTGACATCTGCTAAAAGTATTTGTGCTGTACTCTGTCCGTCTGCACATCTGATATTTCTTCATTCGTTCTCTGTTGCAAATCAGCCTCTGTTAACTTAATTTCTGTTAATTTAAGTATATCCTTCAAGTATCCTAAAGAAGCATCCTTCAAGAACTCTAAAACACAACAAGACACATGGAAAAAGATCAAGTTTTTTGAACAAAGCTGGTTAACTAGGCTAATGTTTTTGACTGAGATCACGTCTGCTAGGAACTATGAGACTATTACTTAAGGGATTGTTCTTTGCTGTATGACTCTAATACTAAAGCAAAAACAAGTCTTCGTTTATGCTCTTTCTCCTTTTTACTCAAAATCATTAAAGCCTCAGTTGAATTAATGTGTCTGGGTTTGGGCATTTAAGGATGTGAATTCATTAGAGGTTGTACACAAGAACAAGAAAGGATATCAGAGGTTTAGGAAAGATGAGCTACAAGTAAAGTTGTTTAACATAAGGAAGAGGCTGTTATATGGAGATGTTGCATGCGTTTTCAGACTGAGGAGGTCTGAAAATTAAATCTAAATTTCTAAAAAATTGGTTTAGAAATCAATATTATCATCCATTAATGTAGTAAAATATTAAAAGAAATATCCTGGAGATATTTCTGTGGCATTCCCATTGAAATTCTTTGCTTATTCTGTTTTTTAATGAATTTTGGGGAAAAAAAAATCCTGTAATTGGAGTTGGGTGCCTCCTCTAGAACCTTTCCAGAAAGGATCTTCGTGACTGTGTGGCTGATGCTTTTAGGTGATGCCGAAGTACACATAAATATTAATCCTTGATATATATTGTCTGTCTCAGTCACAGACACATCTGCTGGTTTTTGTATGTGAGGATTTTGTGGTGGCTGTTTCGTCTTGCCGCACTCCAAGTGGTCAAAAAAACCTCCAACATTGAGTTGGAACCTGTTGCCCTCAGCAGTGTGGCTGTGAGACTGGAAAGCCAGGCAATGCAGGCTCAGGTATTTGAAGATGCACACACCATTGCGATCGCTAGCAGCAGTCTGAGGGGAAGCAACTTTATCAAATTTTCACCATCAGCTGCTGCTGATGCTGTTTTGCTTTTTGCCTTGCTATGAGGTGAGTGGTCCACGCTTGCTGTCTAAATTTTCAAACGACCTCTGATGGGGACAAATACGTGCCTTGAATTAAAAGGCTGCATTCCTCTGAGGTCCAAAGGCTGGTAAATCCTGATGCGCATCTCGAGGATGGACTGGGATCACTGGAACAACCTAGTCTTAGAGATAGTCTCTGACATATTTTGGCGTGTCTTACACAACAGTAAAACTTGGTCTGGACTTGAAGCTCAGGAGCTCATTCTTGTTCTTGGCACAACCTGTGATGACATTGTGCTTGGATGTTTTGCCTGTTGCCAAGCTGTCAGCACAGATAAGGCATCCGTAATTCTAGGGATAGTGGGTGTGTGCCTAAGTATTTTGTCTTTTTTTTTTTTTTTTATGATAGGTGGCTGTAATTTGCTTGTTGCTTTTTGTTTACTAATACTGATGGAGCATGCAGGGCAGCATGCTGGCACCGTGTTTAAAATGGAATAAAACTAGAAAACTCAAATCATGACTAGCATGTTGTTAAGTACTTGTAATCCAAGAGGCAGTGATGTGCTTGTTCAAGCATAAGCATACAGGTCAGCAATTCAGAGACCTAGTTGTAACTGAAACAAACGTTAAAGATTGGCCTCAACATACTTTTTTATTATTATTTTTTAGCCTCAGATTGGTTACAGTAATCTCTAAAGAAAGCAGTAAGTTCTTACATATTATTTTATTTTCTAGCAATTTTCCATGGCCCCATTCTCTTGAATTATGTAACCTATATTTTAATATAACAACTACTTTCTTACTGTATTACTCTCTAGGGAACAATTTTGCCTTAGTAGGGGGATGAACAAGATGACCTCTTAAGTCTTTTCCATCACCGCTTGCTGTAATACGGTGCTGTAATATTTGACCTTGGTACGCAGTCTTTTCCCTGCTTGTAACCCTTTGACTTTTACAGAAGAGCAGTCACAGCATTTTTTGGACATGCAGAAGTGCTCTCCTTTGAAGTTATCAACCTGAAGTGCTGTTTCCTGCACTTCAGAACTAAAGAGCATATTAGTGCCTTTTGCATTCAAGTGGAGAGGACCTGTATAAATAAATCATTGCAGGGAAGTACGCTGCGATGCCTCTTCCGTAGCTGGAATGAGTAGGCTGAAGAGGCAGAGGATCTTTATTTTGTTAATACGTTGGCAAGGCTGTAACTTTCAAATGTGCCTTTCTAGTGTTGCATTTTATTTCAAGGAAGGAAGGAAGACTGCTTGAGCAGTTTGTTCTAGATCTGTACTGTGTCTGTGGAGCTGCACAGTGTACTTGCTTCACTGCCATTGTTTCCAACAGCAAGCTTTCCCATGTTTCCAAAGTTCTCTGTAGCTATCAGGCTGGATGGGAAATGAAGCTGTAAAGGGGAATTCTGTATTCTAGCTTGCAAAATCATAAAGGATACATGTATGAGAAGTAATCTGGAAATTAAAAGAAAAGCTGTGATGATATTAAAGTGATAAGTGGATTCAAAGATGCCTTGCTGTTCCAGTTCATAGCTTTCAGCTTATAGAGGACAGCAAATGTTTTTTGTGGCATTGGCCTGACAATAATTTTTCCAGCTCCAGCCTGACCATGAAAACCAGTTCGAAAAAGGATTTTTTTGCAAGGAACACCCCCTGCATTTTCTTTATCTCTCCAGAGACAACAAATTTATAAAGTCTGGAGTTTTTTAATAATTCAAGTGTCTTGGGGTTGTTGCTGCTGCTTTCTGTGCAGTTAAGTGATTCCTTGTTGACTCTGGGTTTTAACGTCATATTCTAATTTTTACTTCATAATTTAAGTGAAACCTGCTGTTGTGGTTTTATATTGCTTATGTCCTTTTTTTTCCACAGCAGCAGCAGAAGACAACTGGGACAGATTTCTGCAGTACAGAGTTGGGAAAACAGTAGTGAGCACAGAGGTATAAAACTAAGGGGAAGTGTACTGGCCCTTTCTGACAGTCATCTTCACCCTGCTCTCAGCCTACATCAGCTTCTATGTCCTTCTTTCACTTGCTTATGAGTAAGTGGGGCCTTAATACACTGAGTAAGTTAGAAATGGAAATGGTGAAAGCAAGTTTTGACACCGCTAGTTTTTAAGACCTTAGCATAATACAGTGCAACATGCAGAGGGAACCAGCTTGTGTAACTGTAACCCCCAGGATCCAGCAGATGAAAGCTAAGGTTTCCTTTTGCACTTAACTATATAAACACTTGCTACATTTTAGCATGTCCCTTTAGCATAAATCATTGGTATTTGTTTGCCATAGTGTGTACAGATAGTGTGACAAATGTTCTTCCTATTTCCATGTGCATGTAGATGGAGGAGGAGCAAAGGGAGAGTAATTTAGAGTTTTGTGAAAGGAAAACTCTCGCTAATGGTTTATCCATAACACATGGTTTGCTTGAAGCCAAGCAGAATAAACAGAAGTTTGGCAGAAATGGTCAAGAGGAGAGATCAGTTTAGACCTGTTAGACTCCCAAAGTGGAGTATAATGAAGACTGGAAAGTACCTTCTGCCAGCAATATGTGTAAAAACCTCCTTCCTTTAAAGCTCACTGAATTACTTAGATGTTGCTGTAGTTTATCTGTATGTTGGTAATGAATGTCAACAATTGACTAAAACCTGGAACCAAAGGTGGAGGAGTCTCCAGGACATTCTGAAATTATGTGTTCAGAAAGAGAAGAACCTATCCTGAAAGGATGATTTTTCTCTCTCTCTATTTTCCACAAATGAGTCAGTTTTTCACTTAGCCATTCCATGCTTCCTAATTCTTGAGTTTAGTTCTCTGTAGGTGATCGTTTAAGCATTACTGCTTTCTTTAAGCGTTATTGTTTTCGTATTAGTGGTACTGCAGACTTTCACCTCTCCTGCTGTCTGTTCTCCCTCTTACTGACTCCCCTCTGCTCTTATGTACTTCCCTTTGCGCTGTTTCTCTGTTGTGTGTCTCTGATTCCTCATCCTCAGGGTCATAGTTTTTCTCCTTGGTCCTCTGGAGTTTTCTTACTGTTACTCCTTTTCCTGAAAATTATTGAATCCAATTTCATATCTCTTGGAGGTACAGGTGCAAGAATCAGGCTGCACTTCATGAAGGAGGGCACTTGCACCTGGAGGAGTGGACAAATTTGTCACTGAATTTAAATATATAATCATTCTTGTGCTGACAGTTTTATGTTAATTCCCTTGTTGTGATAGAAGTTAGGACATTTGCTACTTCAGAGAAATATTAAAAAAATATTAGCTCTAATCCTTCTTCCCAAAGTGGGGGTTCTGCCCCACATGCTCTCCCTGTGGAAATCTCCCTGTGTTTTTTGCTGGTTGCTTCTTGTGGCGATGGGAAAGCAGACTTCTGCCCTTAAAAGAGGCAAGAAAATCCTTTAGTGTAAGCATACAGAAACGCTCTCAAGTGCTGGCTGTATCAGGTATTTTTCATTCCCAGTGAACATTCCACTGTAGAGTCCTCCCTGCTTCCCAGTCCAAACTCACGGACTCCCCAGGGTTTTTTGTGTGCCTCCTTTCCACAGGCAGCTTTTTGGACCTTCAGCTTTAAGCCTCTGCCAGAGTGGCTTTAGCATATGGGGTACGAAGGGATGTCTGAGGCTATTTTGTGGCTTTCTTTCCTCCTAGTCCCCACCTGCGGGTGCTTTACAGGGAAAAAGAATAAGGGTGCAGATTCTCAGCAAGCTCTTCTCATATGCAGGCGTAATAGGATCCTCTTCCCACAAAGGATCTCCCTTTCCCACTGGGGGCAAAGGACCCTGCTCGCTGAGGGGACCCACTACCCGGATAATTAGCTAAGCAGCTGCTATGTGACTGAATGAAAAGGGAGAGGAGGGAGGTTTTGCTGTGACGGGAAGCCACAGCGGCATTCCTTGGAGGCAGCTTGTGGATTCCTCCGAAGCAGTCAGTGCAGACGGTGACATGGGCTCAGCATTGCATGGCCAGGCTTCTAGAAATTTGTACATAGCCGCTTGCTTGGCATCAGGTCCTTTATTGTGGGAAAACTAATTTTTGTTGCTAAGTGCTAATAATTTTTCCCTGGATCAATGGGAGAAAATATAGAGCTTGAATTCACATGTGACGTGTTGCAATAATTAATGCATAGCAAAGTATTGATAGAGAGAAAATAAGATCAGATTTGGAGAAAAAACAAGGATTTGTAATAGGCAAAACGAAGTAAACTCAGCAGAAGAAGCAATTGTGTTAATGCAATGACAGGCAATGTGCCTGTGAATGATTTCTCCCCCTCTCAGTGTATTTTCTAGGGGGGTCCAAGAGGAAAAGGAGAGTGCCTTGTCTGGCCGACACATTTATGAGTAGCTTTTGTGAACAAAAGCAAAACTAAAAAGAGAGCCTCTTCTTGGCACAGGACCAGCTCTTTTCTTAGAGGACTGCTTTAATTTGTTTGACATACAGTGAAAGACTGGCACACTGTACTAATTAGTTTTATATACAGTTGGTTGATAAATCTGCAGCACTATATGTACTGGAGCAGCCCAGTGAAGTCTGCCAGGCTGCTTCCTGAAGCCCGTTCACAGGGTTGGACCCTGACTTCTTGCTGTGCTGCCCAAATTTTTACCTAGTTTTATGATTGTGTAAATTCATTCAGATAGAATAGCACTCATTTAAAATTGGAATAGTGTAGTAATAAATTTGGAAATGTGGTACTTGGTGTTTGCAGAAAGAGGGTTTTTAAAATTCTTGTAAACATTCTTATTATTTATTTTTTTTTTTTTCCCCAATCAGTGCTGGTAGCAACCTAGGCAGTTCATTTAAAAGACTGTTTCTGTTACTTCTGTCACTAACACTTCTTCCTAGTGAGCACTTAAAATAATGTTCCATTCATTGTTAGAGGAACAAAAATTAAATTTTCCGTTTGGAAGTACTAGCCGGTTTGCAAGTGGCTGATGGAAGGCAGAGAATATTGCTTCTATCATTAGAAATGAATGGCAGGAAATGTTTCAAATGTCGTTTAATTAGATCTGCACCAGGTACCCTGCTAATGTAATCAAATGTGGAGTTAATCTCCCTTTTATGTTTTTGTAAGGAAAGGAGCTCCTTGAGTCTTGAAATTATGGTTTAAAGAAAAGAGGCATGGATGGGAGACATGGAGGTCATTCAGGCAGCAGCAAGTGAAGCAGAGCAACTCCCATTTGTGCTCAGCCAGATGTTCACGAGCCTTTGCCAATAGCTCAAAAGGCTGATGCTACATAAATTACTATATCCCAGGGACTAATTCAACGGGTGTGATGGAAGAGGAAGGGAGGAGGATGGTACCCTGTTGGTCAGAGGTCAGATGTAACACATGAGACTGAACCAAGCAATATTCAAACAGTTCTGGGAGAGGGGTGTTTATTGTTGTTGTGGATTGAAAACACTCGTTTTCCCTTGGAAAGCAGAAGAAAAGTCAATACTTCCATTAAGAATATAAAGACCAATTATTTTTTCTTTCAAAAATCCTTTATCCCATGTAGTTGAGAGACTTGAATACCCAATGAAATTTGAGCTTCTGATGATCATCTTTGAAAATATAGAATCCCCTTAGAAAGCTACGAGTGTCCCAATAAAATGAAGATCTTTAAAGGCTTCTCTTGCTTTCTGAAAAGATGCCGGTTGCAAACCAAACTGCTTCACCTCCACCACCACGTTTGTATCAAATTCACCTAGAGAAATCCCTTTTCACTTGTCTGTTGTTTTCCTTTTCTCTCTAGGAGAGTTATTTTTAGAAAAGTAACATGCAAACAAAAACCCAGAGTAATAAATAATGTTTTTATTTTAGAGCATGAAGCATTATCATGACCAAACTGCTGCAACTGCAAGAAAATAGGCGCTTGTAGGTTGGCTGCCTCTTATGTGTGCCTGTTTGTATCACAAGCCCAGTTGTCTTTGATATTCTGCTTGCAGAAAGAAGTGATGATCTGAGGGAATCTCTTTTTATTTCAAGGAAATACACCTAGCCGGTGTATTTCATGTGAAGGACAATTTAACAGGTGTGACTCTTGCTTGTTACAGAAAGGCGAATAAAACTCAAGCTCAGTATTTGGTTTTCTATCTGATAGTTTGAAAAGACTTGACTATGATTTTGAATGTTTGTGGTTGGCAGTACTGATGCTTTTTAGTTTCTCAAGATGTCCTACAGTCTGCAGGTAAAAACTAGGGTTTCAAGATTAATGAAGTACCAATTTAGCATCCCAAACAGGATTGCTCAATATATGGGAAACACATGGAGGGGGCAGAGTGCCTTTTCTTTCATAGAATGAAGAGATAAGCAGTGCCCTCTAGTGTTAGTTAACATCAGAGGAACCCACCAGGAGAATTTTCTATGATCTAGGTTTCTGCAATTAAACCTACTTCACAGCTGCAGATGCACATCTTCGTTACTACTTGTCTTCGAGAAATAAAGAACTGCAATAGCATAGCTTATCAGGGCGTAACTGTCAGAAATACAGTCATTAATACGTAGATACAGTCCGGTATCTCAAACTCCCTGATCTAATCTTCTCTAATGTTGAAGTGTATGAGTGTATTATGTCTCTAACCTGTTCCTGACCTGGGGAAGGACAGGAGATGTGTTTTACCAAAGGACCAGAGAGTCGTGGAGTTTCAGGGAAAGGTGTAGCAGTGAGTGTTCCTGCTTGTGAAGTTCAGAGATTCCGTTTCTGGCATAACGTAGTCCTGGTGTACATACTCAAGCTTATCTACAAGACATTGTAACAAGACAATGAGTAGATAGGTCTTCCAGGCTGTCCTTGGAGCACCTCAGAATTTTTTGGTTCTGGTGGTAGTAGCAGCTTGGACTCCTGTTTCAAAGGCATAAGCATCATTTATTTCAGTTAAAGGCAGCTCTGCCAGGGTAGCACCATGGGAATTAGTCATCTCTGTGCTTTAGCATGGAAGGCAATTTCTTATCTGTTTAAAAGAGAGCAATGTTTTTAATTGCTAATATAAAACAGCAAGTGTTAAAAAGCATTTGCTATCTGATTTCTGAATTGTATTCAGTATGAAAATATTGTAAGCAAATGTGCCTTTCCCTCTCTGCTTTTTTGATTTTATTTTCTACCGTAGAAAAAGAGCTTACTGGTTATTTCTGCCTTTCAGTTTCTGCTGATCTATTTTCATAGCCTTGGTTGTAGTCTAGGGCCTTTGGGATGAGCCCCAGGGTCCCTGTGGTGTTAAAGTTACTGTTGACAAATGGGAATCCTGTAAGGCCTTGAGAGCTTCTTACCAAGTGTCCCTGAGTGTTAATGTGCTGTATGCATTTATCATTTTCTGAAAAACAGCACACAGAAATACAAAAAACGTACAAGCTTTTATAAGGTGACCCACGCAGGACCTTGACTTACACAGGCTTACCTGCCCTGGGAGAGGTTCACCCTCAGCTGCGGTTTTCTAAACCAAAACATCTTCTAATGTAGCATAACTCCAAAGAGTGACCATCCCACTTATCTCCTTGGGTTATGCTCCATGAATGTCCCTGATGGCTGCCAGCTCTATAAGTGGGTTCTCCGACTTAGAGTCAGTGTATTCCTGTGTGTAAGAATAGCAGGTGAAAACATTATGAACTTTTATTTCTGAGCTGATTCAACAAGATTAGCTCAACGTGAGGAGGGAATTGCGAACATACGTTGTCTTTGTGTAAATTGCTGCACCTTGGTAGTAGATGTCGGGAATGAGACAACTTACCTGGACTGTTGCTCCTCAAAAGGGGTGTCAGACCAGCTCAAGTGTTTGCTATACGTGCTGCAGTCTTGTAGCCACTGCTGTTGCCAAACTTGATACTTCCAGTAGTTATTGATTCTTCAACTCTTGTGATAGACGCCTTTTGAGCTGCAGTTAATAACTTCTGTCCTCTTTGCTACACATGAGCAGGGAGAGCATTGTTTGTGCTGCTTGCCAAGGATGATGTTATATTCTGTGAAAAGACCAAGGAGAAAAATGTTCGGCATTGTTCCTCTGAGATGTACCAAAAATCTGCATGCACTGATGAAAGCAACCAGCGTTATGGTATCATAACAATGGTTCATTAGGACTTTCCCCTGGGCCGGGATGATGATTGTTCCTGTTTAAGACCAAGACCAACAGATGGCATTTGTTAGGACATTGATATTTATGTACAAAGTTGCCAGCACTTTAAGAAGTGGTGCCTCCTTTAATTAAGATGATAATGTACTGCCTTGTTTGGAGAGATTCTGCTTGTAATGATGCTGGTGAATTATGAATAGAGGGAAATTAGTAATAACAAATGCCAGATGGAGGTGTCTTTCAAAGAGGAATATTCTGTGTAATATGGCATGTAAAGTTGACAGACTGGATCTTAAAAGACCTTTATTATTCTTTAAGCTTTCCTGACAAAATTACTCTTTATCCTGCCAAGAAATGTAGTTTCACATGCCAGTGTGTTTTTAAGCTAGAGTAATTAAAGTATGCCTCTAAGTTTATGACTTGAAGTGAAATTCGTTCCTCCAGTGTTTTGTCAGGAATCCATAAACAGTGTAAGACAACTTATAACAACAGTAGTTTTGCCAATTCTACACATTTTGCCTTTGAAATCAGAGGCAATTAGGGATGAACAAAACTACTTTCAAAGTTTACAAAAAAAAGTGTAAGTTTTGCTGAAGTTTTACTTCACATTTTTCCTTTGGTTGAAGATGACTGTTGGGAATAAGAAATGTTTTTCTAGAATTAAAATCTGCCTTCTTTGATTGAAGTAAAAAATTATTACTGAGTTATAAACGCTTCGAATCCTCAAATGCTAGGCCTTTTTTGCAACTTCCTGAGAGAGGGAAATAAAATTTAATTTGATTTTGTAATGTAAAGTAGTAATTAAAAGAGAAATAGACAAGGGAAAGCAAGAAATACAACTTTGGGGTTTGATATGTCATTTTCTTGTAAGAATATTCCCACTTCACGGGAATTCCAGCTTTGATTTCATAACCTGCTGGCCACTGCCCATTGCAGAAAAGGTGCTTTCATGATGATCTGTGGGTGAGGCAAAGTGTGTCACGGCAGGTGACTGTGAAGATTTTATTTTCCTTTGTAATTGTCCTTAGATTGCATTAGTGTAATAAAATTCAATTTAGGACTGTAGAAGTGTTGCATGTGGTCTCTCTCTATCCGATATGGCAAAGGTAGTAGATGAGGAAGACTTGAAGAGCATACCTTCTGCTCTGTCCATGCATGGTCACAAATCATTTACAAATACACAATAATAAACTTGAGATGTACAGTCCAAGACTTCTTCCAAAGGCTCAACCATTGTGCCAGGGTTCAGAAAGATAACAGAGAAGTTCCTTTTATCTTCTTTAAATTATTTCTATGAGTATGCATTAGTAGAGGAATAAATGAAGTAATGTTTTTCATATTGGATGATGAAAAGAAGGCTTCTGCTTCATTTCAAAAAAGATCAAGATCAGTTTTCATGAGAATAAAACACTGTTTTGAATTATGCTTAGAACAGACTGTCCGACTATTTTTGGTATTAACGTTCATTGCCATTGCAGAAAGGATTTAACAATAGAAAGATGAGAACATGAGAAAAGAATGTCTAGAGGGAAGGCAGTCAAGGATGGGATTCAGCGGCTCTAGCTTTGATAACAAAAGCAAAGAGTGCTCTCAGTTGAGTCTTTTTGAGATTAATCTGATACTTTAAATAAACCCTAAATTTACCTTAATGCAGAGAGAGTAGTATTTCTAGGCATTTTCAAAAACTCCTCAGAGCATTGTTTCTCACTGATCTTGGTGAAACCATTGTGAATTTACCTGGGAGATGCTATCTGAAGCTATGGCCAACTAAACGCTGGTTTTACTTGCACTTCTTTAATGAACAGGTCCTGTACATATAAAAACCAAAGTTGTGTTCTTTAACAGCAGTCTACCTAATGGGAAATGGGCGCTATAACTCTTCCACTCCAACTCTTTTGAAATCTGTACTACTTTTTTGCCGTGTTGTCAGTTTTGTTTATGCTGAACTTCTTTCTGTTGTTTTTTTTTTTTCCAGAAAAACTTTACAATTCCAATGGACGGGAGCTGAGACGGGCACTCTTCTCCTTGAAACAAATATTTCAGGTGAGCAAATAATAACTGTCCATTCTGTGATTTGAACATGAATTGATTTTTTTTTTTTTTTAAAATGTAGGTAATAACAGTTGCAGGCAAAAAAGAGAATTTTAAGACTTCATTTGTAATGTGTGATTAGCCAATTGCTTCTTACGGTCTTTTCTCTTTATGGTCTACAAGCCTTTCCCTGTTCCTTCAGTCTGTCAGAAGGCAGGACCAGATGTGGAGTAATGGCAGAGTTAGTGGTTGGAACCTGCCAGGAAAGGAGAGAAGAAAATTGGGACTTTTAGATGAAAACTTAGGCTGCTTGTTAGACAGTAGCATAGTTCTGTATTGGACAGACTGGGAGGGGGATGTGAAAAGAGGAGCTAGGAAACTATGGGTTGGGGTGATGGCTTAACATTGGCCTAATAATTGAAAAATAGACTAGGTTTAAGCCACATCAAAAACTGAAAAAGGATGTGAGAGACATGGGACAGATCTGATGAGGAGCCAAGATGTACTGGAGGAGCACCGAAGATGTTAGAACTTAGATTGAGGTTAGAGGAAATTATTTATTGATTAGCTGAAAAAATACTTTGTACAGCTGATGAAGGTATGGTAGTGACTGATCAGTTTAGGTTCATGGAAAAGCATGGATTTTAATGTGACTGTTCATTATGGAGGATACCTGAAATAAGCAGGATTTTGGGTCCTGTGGGGAAGTAGCCAATGTGATAGACAAGTGATGTGGATGACAAGAAAATGAACTGGATGTAAAACTTGGATTTGAGATTGGTTTTACTGGATAACGAGAAGGACTTGGGAAAGTTGCAAGACTGGAATGAAACTTGTTGGAGGGAACAGTCCAGGAAAAGTGAAAAGAAAACGTCAGTGAGAACTAGAGCATACTGCCGATGTGATCTTAAAATGGTATTCAGGAGAACACATTTCATATCTATCAGTAAATGTAAGTGAAATCAATAAGAAAAGCACCTCTAGATAGATAGGTGCAAGGGTTTCAAGCTATTAGTTAGCATTTTTTGCTTTGTTTTTCGTAGACATTTATTCTAAGAAGAATAACAAAGTTTATCAATTCTGCAAGACTGCAGAATTGCAAATTTCTGAAACAAACAATGCTGCTTACAGATTTCAAAGTTCAGCATTCAGGATTTAGAAATTGACAGAATGAAGGTTTTCTGAACAACAGGAGTAGATGGTGAAGGGTGATTCATTTAATGGAAAATTTGGTAGTGAAGATGTCTTCTGGGTCAGAAAAAAGACCTTGAATTTTGAAATTTTTGGACAAAGAAGGAGTTCCAGCTCCAAAACAGTCTGGTCATCATATGGTCACAGATTGGTATAACTATTGTCTCTTCAAGGCATTCCTAGGGGAAAGACTGTTTGAGAGTCACAATGATCCAAGTTGGGTTTCCCTGTGAGCTTGCCAAGGGAGTGGACTGTGTATTCAGAGGAAATTAGGCAAGTTTCCAAGAGTCTTATCTTGTTTCTTCTCTTTTTGTTAACCTCAACTGTTTCTGGGAAGTATTTGTATTTCTCTGAATTGACATATTCCACAGGTTAATCTGAGCACTCATACATATTTAGCAGCAAGTGCTAAGCCTCTCTTCACCATCTCTTCTCATCCATCCCACATCTCCTATACTTCCCATCATGAGTTTTCCCAGTTTGAGTATTCATAAATGTTTTCTTCCATATAGGTTACTTAAAGTCTAGTAGGTATTTGTGAGCACATAGTGCTCAGTGCTTTCAGTGAACACAGCAGTAAGATCTCTGTCTTCCAGCTGATCAGCTGTTTTCATGGAAATGTTGTTAAAATATTTATCCTAACAAATTTAATTGGAGTTGACTGGGTTGAGGTGTACTGAGAGGGAAGGGAAAAGCGATGCACATAAACCCTTATCTGTGTATTAATTTATTCTTTAAGTGAAGCCTATCTGACCGTTTCAGAATATAATTTTCCTTGAGAATTTGACTTCCCTGCTTCCTAATGTATGTGATATGGAAATGAATTTGGAATTCTCTGTTGCCACTTTAAGTAGCTACTTCTGGCAGAATTGTAGCTGTTTGTCAAACAAACTTACCTTTCAAAAAATCTTCATATACTCTCAAAATACGGGTTCTTATTAGTTGATAATTGAGGAGAAGTCTTCCGCAGGTTGGAGGGTATTCCTCAAGTATTTGAGGTAGTACACTACACAACTGGAAAATGAGACCCTGTATGATGTAAACTCCTGTTTACCTATCAACTTTGCTGTCATTAACAGTTACCGGCATTGCTAAGGGCAACTTTTGAGCATGATTTTAGTTTATCTCTTAATGAACCATGAGAGAGAATGTAAAATGAATTTTATACCTGTTTTAGAAAGAAAAGCTATTTCAATTTTTTAGTGAAGAAAAATACAAGTATAAAATAAGGTTTATATTATAGACCAAACACAGTTGGCCAAAAGGTCATACCTAATTTATTTTTCAGTCTATGACACTGAAGTATGTTAGCATTAGAAAGCTATCATTATGTTAAGTTTTTTTAAAAGTATATTTTTCAACACAAATATCTGTTTGATTTTGTATCTCATTATATTTTAAATTCCTTAAGAGTATAATGTTTCAGAAATAAAATGTTGACTTCAAAACTAGTCTTTATTTCCATTTTAACAAATTTTCAGAGTGTTATGGAGACTTCATCATGTCTTTAAGTGCCAAGACAGTTCATAACACCATGTTTTTATAATCATTTCATCATAGCTGAGTTAATTTGGCACAGTTCTGTGTCAATATCATTTTTAATTTAAAGAGCTTCAAGGTAACGTGCAGTCTCTTATTTGCATTAAGTGGGAGTAAGCCCAAGTTTTACATCAAAGATGAATTCCAAATAGTTGGAGCTCTTAGTTTTTCACGCGAGGCTTCAGCAAAGCTTAGCAATGTTTGGCAAAAACAATGCCTTTGTTTCAGAGTTTAAATGAAAGATTCATTTGGCAAGTATGAACTTGGAATTTCTCTTTGGTTTCTTCTGGTGGGCTGGTTTTGGCACAATGATAAAGGTCATGTGGAGCATTTTTCTTTAACAGTAATGCCATTCTGTTCCTTTCATTCATGCTAAAGGATTAAGGTACCCACACTCATCATCTTTTTTAAACTGTACTGCAGTATCTTCTTCTGATTTACCAGTATGCTTTTTGATGAACAAACTTACGGAGTAAGAAAAATAATGTTCAGACTAGAAGTATATGAAGTGCTTGACCTTAAAAGAACTGAAAATATATAGATAGATATAATTTACAACCTGTTGGAGTACAGTTTAGCTCCCTTTGAATGTATTTTCTGACAGAATTCTGTGTTGCCTGGTTCTTGCATTTATCAGAGATATGTGCTAAAACTCTGAAAGGCATCCAGGGGCAGAATCCAGCTGAACATGGCACTTCTAAAATCAAGGTCAAGAAACGTACTTGCATTTCTTGATCATGATATTGTAAGAGAGATGAAAACACAACCGCCTGAAACATTTAATGCAGTATCACTCTTAAAAGCTGAAAAAATTGTTATAAAGACTATAATATATGTAAATAGTGCCATGCAGTTTACTTGATACCAAAAACTTTATTTAACAAGACCTCTGATACACGTAGATGTAATACAAACCAGGCATGTTTTAGAACCTGTAAACAAAAATGTGCCTTGTAGTTAGAAAGCATTACAAAGCATAGTTTCAAACCATGCTGATTGCATCATTTCAAAATATGAAATAACTGGATGAGAATATGATGTTAGAAGAAAAATAAGAAAGCTATAAAGCATGTTTCAAGTCTGTTAAAATCTATAGTCATGTGTAAATCTGTCTCTTAAAGTTATTGAAAATATCTGCAATCAATCAATCCATTAGGTTTTCTGGAAAGCAGAACTAAAGGGTATATTTTAAAGTGACAAGGGAAAAAGCCACTTTTCTTTTCAGCCTGTTTTCCCCACTAAGTGTCATTTGACAAATGCAGGACATCTCTCACTATTTTTCCTGAGGATTCCCGTTTTGTGTTGTGATCAGAACATCAAGCAACACAGTTACAGAAATCTTTTACAGAATTTTCTTCTATTATTGAGAAATTCATTAATCATTGAACAATTGAGCTTTGTCTAAAACGTCACAAAGAACAGCTATGTAGAGGCCCTGGAAACATTAACTAGAAGGTGTTAGGACAGACACAATCTTATCAGTGAGTGAAATCAAATGTCACACACTTCAGCTGCTGAGGAGTCATCAATCATCCTGAGGAGAGCAGAAGGAGTATTCTGTGTTTGCCTCATTGATCTCAAGGAAGGAGGCTGCTCCTTCCCCTGCTGCAAGCATGACTGATGACTCCTTAGGGTTTAAAGCTATGTGACACTTGATTTAGGGGCTGCTGTCATCACTTGTAAGGCAGGCTGCCTCCTCTCCCCTTTAAGAGCCCTCCTGGAAGGGTTCTTGATTAAGGCATGAAAAAGAAAGAAACCTTCGTTTCCTTCTCAAATTGAATTCACCATAGTTCTGCATGGCAGTTTACGTATCTGTTTAATCCTGTTTTACAAAGGATATGTCTCATTACTGTTTAAAGATTATAAATAAAATAGACATGACACTTTAAATGTCAAAATCAGTTTCTCAGTTTCATTGGCAAATAGAGTGTCTTCATGCCTAGACAATGTTATGGGCTGAGATCTAAACAGTTCTTAATGAGACTATCAAATGTGAACTACTTCCACCACAAGGATAGCCTAACAGCTGGAGAAGCCACCATTATGCATTCTCTAATTTGTGTGAGTCTTTGAATTGAAACAGGAAACCTTGCTTTTTATGGAGCCTATCTACTTCAGCTTCTTCAAGTATGTAATACAATGCATGAACATTGTCTGATCTGTTGTTTAACTGCCGTGAAGAATATTTCTGGTAGGGTCTGGTCCAGTTGACTTTTCTAGTAATTTTTAATTCTGCTGTTAACTGAGGGGGGGAAACTACAGTATATTGATGTATCTGCTATCTACTCAAGATGCAAAGGATGAAATTCTGTCCCCATCAAGTCAATGGCATAAAATTCCTTAGTTTCAGTGTTATTTTTACCTGGTGGTTGAGTTTATACAGGCAGATGGATTTCGGGAAACAAACAGAGGGAGACAGCAGGACTTTTTTTTCTCATTTCCCGCTAAATGCTTTGTATTTATAGGGGGAGGCTTTTCTGGCTAATAATTGTATAGATTAATCTGATATGAAGACGTGACTTATTTTTGCTTGCTTGCTTCTTACACTCACAGGGGAAAAAATGTTATCTGGGGAAAAAGATCCTGTAATTACCTGCACCTATATTAACTGAAATAGTAATATATTGAAAGCAGAAAGTTCTTCCAAATGGTTCAACTTGCTGAAATAGCAGAGTTTGTTTTCCATGTTCTTTCTTTCAACCTGTTCTAAGAATTATAGTACAGTTTGGTTCCCTCTCCTGAAAGACAAAATGGATAAAATTATTGCTCTATACAAACAAGTAGCCCACCATTTCTAGTGGTAAAACTTGATGGTAACTCTGGGGTTTTTCTCAGGTGAACGTGACATCATGCAACTGCAAAGTTAGGTGCAGTGAGTGTACTAGAAGCAAGCATTATAATGTCACAGTAAGATGGTTTTCTACCTGTAGTTCCCTCATCTGATACAGGAATCAGGCAGGATCTGTGCAAGTAGTGAAGTTAATGATCAAAGTCGCTGAAGAAACAAAACACCATGTTCAGAGTAAAGGAAAAACAGAACTTTCTTGGAGAAGATGGTGGTGAGGATCAGGGAGGATCAGAATAATTTGATCTTGGTAACTGAAGACAGCAAACAAAGTAAGAACGTAAGTGTGGCATGGGAGCAACCTTGCTGTGCAAGCAAAGCACATTTGCATCTCTAAATTTTACTTTGCCTTTAAACAACTTAAGACATGAGTGATTCTTTGGGCATCTCAGTTACATTCACTGAAGAAGATATCTTTGTTTTTGTCTTAGCAGTGCAAACTTCTATTTCCTTCCCTACGTGTAAATGTCAGTATGTGTCTTTTACATGCTGATTATCTATGAGAAAAGTCTGAGCATGAAAGACTGTAGGCTGATTTTTCTCCTTGGTCTTCTAAGGATTTGTTGTATGTATCCAAAAGGAAGAAAACTTTATGAAGGGAAACCCAAAATCTTAAAGGATCAATTCTTCATATACAAATAAGACACAATTTCACTAAGGAAGAAAAAGGAATAAATTAATGGGAAATATGTGGCAATCAATGATGTATTAGACCTTGATAAAATAGTACAAATAAGAGCTGAAAGTTTTCAAGTTTTAAATTTATCCTTTTTTCATGGATGCCCAATAAGAAAGAGCAGTTATTCTAAGAAGTTACTTCAATTCCACTAGACAAGATTACTTTTTAAAAAAAGGAAAAAAATTAGAGATTGATAAGAAAGTTTTAAACTTTTAAAACTTTCAATAAATGTATGCGATATTTGTTGTCTACCTGCTACCATACTACTACTTCTGTTTTTGTTGGCTGGAACTTGGTGCTCTAAACATACCTTAACTGTGTCTAATAAATACTGAGGAGTCTCAAGAAATCTAATAAAGCAGGATTTGATTTTTATCTATTACTTATTTCCTCAAGATTTTATTTCATATTCTGCAGGACAACTACTGGGAGGATAGCTACATGGCTAGTGCTGGTTATCCTAGGTATCTGCATACCTGTCACCTGGGAAATTTGAGAAAGACTTTGAGAAGCCATTGCATTGAAGTTCTTCATACAAATGCCTTGTTTCAAGTTTTATATATTTTTAAAAATTTGGACAGGTGAAAAAAAAATCCAAAGGTCTCCGAACCTCTTTCACATTAGAGTACCTCCCAATATCCTTAAGCTTGAAGAAATTCTGTCTGTAAGAGAATTACATATTTGTTTCAAGGTATTAAATATTGGATATGTTTTCATGTGTTTTAATTCAAAAGTAATGTGACCTATTAAAAGATTTATTTTGCCCCCATGTATTCTTTCAGCTGTCCAAAAGAAGCTGCAGAAAGGCATACAATTTAAATGTGTCCCTTTGTAAAGAAGGTGTAAAATAATAAGTGTTGCAGGTTCTCTATTTTGCTAATGGGAAACACTGGCAAATGCTGTATTTGTTTTGCTGGTGTTTTTAGCGCAATACAAAATGTGTTCTTGAGAAACAACAAAATATTTATCTTCTGGACTGAGGGTATTTCAGAAGGGAGACTACAAGGGATTAGTGGCTGTAAATCAAACACTTCTGGGTGATTTCTGTAGCTGTTTATTGATGCAAAAGTGGAAATGCATCATAAGCAATAATGTGGTCTGTATTTGTAATATTTTCATCTTGGAAAGAAATAAAAAAAATCTATTTTAATGGCATAGTATTATCATTAGCTGGCACAGATGTGCTTAAAAGGCTGGCAAAAGAATTGCTGACATTTGGTGATTGCTAGTTAGGCAACTGACTCATGGCAAGGATATGCAATGGAATTGATACTTGAGGGTGAATTTTCATTGTAATAATCACTAGGAGCCAAAGTTTGCATTGCAGGTTGCTTAAATATATTACCCTACTGAAAGGTAAGGGGAATGGTCATTTCTGTGCATGCTGTTGTAAAATACTGCTTCATGTAAATAGACATGAGACTAGGGAAAAAAGGAACAGTGTGAAAATACTGATGCCTTTATATAGTGTTATGCTTCTACACAGATGTACATGTAATGAGTTGGGAAGGTGTGAAGGCTGGGGGAGAAGCAAATAAGGAGCGTGGAGTCAGCGTGAAGGAGTGTAGGGAAAAGCTTGGAGGGCAGTGGAGTGGAAGCTGTGGCGTAGCCGGTGAGGGCAGCAAAGTGTCTGAAGTGCGATTGCGGTCAGCAGAGGTACTAAGGGGAAGGAGCTTCTGTTGAGGGACAAACTGGCTGCTTGGTCCTCATCAAACCCTTCAGGGCTGAAATACTTCTGCCACTGCCTCAGTTACCTCTAGCAGCTGATTGCAGTTTTAAGATATCCCGGTCCAGGGCACCCTTGTTCTCATGGAGTTGTTCTTCTAGGTGTGCTGGTGGGAATATGGGGGAAGGAAGACAGCAGATGAACTTGCCTAGCATCCTTATCTTGAGGTGGCTTCTGAGTTGCCAGGTATGGGGCAGTGAAGATACTTGTCTTGGGGAGATGGACTCTTTGCGACAGCAGAAGACTCTCCTCCTGCTACCCCTGAGAGCTGTGTTTGGTTCATCTTCTAGAAGTAGTGTCCTGACTCAAAGCAGAGCTCATGGTTTAACATAAGACTTGCCTGCTTAACCACCAGCTCATCTGGTCCATATATAGAATTGTTTTGTAGCTGCTTAAATATTTTTGGTTGAAATGGCAATATAGTCTTGAGGAACTCACAGGACTTAAGTTTATGTATGTGTGTGTATATACATGTGCATGTGTATATGTTTTGGGGATGATTTCTTTCCAGATTTCTTTGCAATAGATGACTTGGCTCTTATAATGGACTGAAATAAACAGTGACAATTGAATTAGATAGTATCAGGCACTTCTGCATTGGCAAGCTTGTATTTTAATTATATCAATAATTTCAGAGTCCAAAGAACAGAACTATAGTTTAAAGTGTGGGAAAGGAACTATAAATTATATCTTGGCAATCCATGCTCCTTCAATCACTTCCTGACTATGTTTACCTAGTTTTCAAGCCAAAATGAGCTTTTCTAACTGCAAACATTGCAAGCCGATCTTGATCTATAAAATGCAACCTGTTGCTTAGCCAGTAAATAGCTAGACTCCACAAATGGTCTGGGATTTCTGTCTTTAATAGAGCATGGCATAACTCTTATTACTACATCACTGTAGTCCTGTCAATGGGAGTAATTATTTTGCTGGTAACTTTAGCAGATGTGATGTGTACTGAAGGCAGGCAGCAATAGTTAAAAATATTCTTGTGGAGACTTTCTTGTTGTATATTGCTAATGTAGACCCTGGGGTCACAGAGCTAGGCCGCTGAAAGGAGAGCCAAGAGGAATTGGCTGTTAATTTTCTATTGCTACTGGGGCAGAGCATCATATAAGCATTTGAAATTATATGGGGAACCTGTGGACGTGAAGGCTTTCAGGTCATGGAAGTACATTGTGGTCATAGCCCTGCTCTGACACATTGCTGCTGCTGTCCGGGGCAGTCAGGTTAGGAGCAAGCTATGGGGTTGTTTTGTTGGTTTTAGTTTTTGTTTGGTTTTTTTTGTTTACATGAGGGTTTGCCAGAGCCAGAGGAATGCTTAAGAAAGAAGATCAGTAAATTTCTATTCTTTCACTGTTAGGAGTAGGAAGGGTGGAATAAGGACCTACCCATCACTGATGCTTCTGCGAACAGAAACCTAGATTTTATTATTCTGCCTTTATTTGCTTAGCAACACAGGAGGCTTTTCAAGTATATTAGGCAATAGTTCTGCAGTTTACTTTCTTGTGGTGGAACGCCAGATGTATTGTCATTTGAGATTTATAGTAGCGAAAGCCTGCAGTCGCACATGTTTTGCTCTTTGACCTGCCTCCTCCTTCCTCCCTTTCCTCACCAGTCAGCTGCTGTCCTTCTGCTGCTAATTTACATCCCCAAATGAATGAAGCTTAATCCCTAAACCTTAATCCTCCTAAAACCATCTGAACTTTGTGATCCTATCTTGACTTTGCAGGAGATTTAATAAAAAAAAAAAAAAAGGGTGAAAAAATGTCTTTTCTCTTCTTTAAAGAGTGGCCATCATTTATTTTTTTGGGGGGACTTTCTGCAAGTGCATTGGCATTTTAGTGATCCATGCGTTTTTCCTTGGTTTTTTTGTTTCAGTTTCTGTTTGGTTTTTTTTCTTTTTTTTTTTTTTATTTTATTTTCACCTTGAGCATAATCATCTGGGGTTTCTGTTTCAGTTCTGCCTCCTTGCTGGGCAGCGTGTACTCCTGGCAGGGGAATCTGAGGAGGGGTTTCCAAGGAGACCTTGCTCTGATGTATTAATGTGGTGTGGGGACAGCACACGTTCCCAGCATACTATTTCACAGATGAACAGAGCAATGAGTGAAAATTTCCCTAGCTCCCCCTCTTAAAAAGTAGTGATTTTTCCTTCAGAGGAGCCAGGCAGTGTCTGAATGAGCTGTGACCTTTCTGCCTGTAGGACTCTGTATTGGTATGCTGCCAGCATCTCGTCCCATGAGATTTCAGGCAGCGGAGGAGGATGCTCCTCCTCTTTGAATCTGGCAGGGTTTACGTTTCTCCTCTTCTGCTACATTGCACAGTGAAATGATAATATTCATCTTATCTTTTGCCTAGGTGAATTATCACAATGTTAAAATGTGAATGCAATATATCTTTGTGTGAAGTTACCACTTTTGGTCTACAGACAAAATCATCTGGCCTGAGAATCAGTTTAAATCTCTTAATAGGGATGTTGTAGTGTGACAGAGCAGAGAGCGAAGCTCCTTCTGAGGCAGAGGGTGAAGCGCGTCAACCACTGGAGCTCAGTGGGAGTGCAATCCTCTCCTTTAAGCCTGCAGGCAAAGCTTAGCAAGAAGATTCTTGTGGCTGGTACCCTGGCTGCCTGTGCTGCTCTCACTTCTAGGCTGGATTATTGCAACTTTTGCATTTTGGGACGTTTGGACGGTACAGAATGTGATTGCTGGCTCACTCAGTAACGTGTCATGTGGAGAGCACAGGCTGGGGAACCCCATGGTTCCTTATTTAATGAAATTAACATTACAAAATACACAGTGTTTAACTTCGTCACAGAAACAGGAGAGAATTGTACAGCATAGGATTAAATATGGGAATACTTAAGCAACTCGAAACAATGGTATAGTTTATGAAAGGAAAAAAATCCATAAAAATTAGGTTCTCCTTGGTGAAAATATCATAGATGAGCATCTTGTTATGATTCCATGGAAAGACAGTACTCTGCACAGCTGTTAGCCACGTAAGAGAGAAATATGTATATGCATATCCAAATGTGAGTATTCAGTTACTAATCCAGTTTCCCCAAATACTTGGAATGGAGATTTCAGCAATACTCGTTAGCTTTAAAAAAAAAAATAAAAAAAAATAAAAAAAATCCCTTGACCAACTGTTCCAAAACCTTGATTCTTATTAGGAAACGAGGCAACTTTCTTGTGGCATAGAAATAATCATGCTTTGGGTGAAAGTTTTCAAACATGTGGCCTGCAGAAATAGCAGGCTTCAGAAAGATTTATTTTTAACACTATGTAAACAATTTATCTTTGCACATGGAAGCTGCATATCAGATAAGATGCATTCTAGCAAAGTGTCGTTCCTTGAAAAAAAGTCTTCAGTCTTCACCTTCAGATAAGACCCCACAAAACTGCATTAGAGAATACATCAAAAGGTACAGAGACAGGGGTATGAGAATGAAGAAACCCTGCCTACACTTCTTATTCTGCTAGTGGCAGAGCGTACTGTGTAGACTTCTTGATCAAAGGATTTGTGGGGTCTTTTTAATAGCTAGGCTGAGTTATGCAGGTGAAAGTATGATTTGTGCATTTTGTCAACCACATAAGTAAGCTTCACACTCACCAATTTGAATATATTTAATGTCTTTTTCATTATATATTGGGCAAAAATAGACCTTTATTACAAAGCGTCGTATATTGGTTTTTTTTTCTTCCGAGATGCCTAAAGAAAGGAAGAGATGTGATCTATTCCGAGCCTGTGAGTAAATGTGTAAAATATAGCTATCTGACAAGGCCAATGGTGTCTTTTCATAAAGACTTTAAGTAGCCAGCCTTTGTGTCACTGCACAATCTTTATGGTTGCAGGAGCTTAGCAGGAAGCTTAGAGAGCTTTGCCTGTGTTTTGCTGCTTTTCTCATCAGTGCTTTAATGCCTGCTGATTAAGGGCTCATAAATCTTTGCGATATTAGTGGAGGAGTCCATTTCTATAGCAAATGACAACCTTTCGCTGCCTCCTTTTAACTGTTATCATGCACATGCAGCAGCTACTTGTACATATCATTGTCACACGCACCATATATTCCGTACAATGAGTACTCTCTTCCTGGAAACCTGAACCTCTTACCGCTGCTAGAGAGTAGCCTTTACTCCTAAGGTCACCTAACTTGGCAAGTCAGTGAATTAATGGGTCTGAAAAGATTATCCTAGACCAAAATTCATGTAAACATTCTTCTTTCAATGTAGAACGTATGGGCTTGGGTGCCTTTCATCTCTCCCTGCACATTCCAGATGTTTGCTTCTTTCCTCTCATCGTATATACATGATGGGATAGATAATGTGCTGACTTCAGTTTTATGTCTAGAGCACGATATGTTTGTACTCCACTTCATCACACCTTCTTTTTCCCTTTTATTTGGGAAAGGAGAAGTACCTTAAAAGCCTTTTTTAAATTCAGGTTTGATTTGTTTATTCAGCGCTTTCCAAAAGCAGTCTGGTTAGAGTCCCTCATCCCCTTCATTTCCTCTGCTGTTCCCCTGCAATATATCTCTTTTCAGTCAAGGATGACTCTATGCTATACTGGTTTACTCCTTTGGCCACTTCGAAAAAGTTCCAGAAGGCAGATCTCACAATTTGCTTTGGGAAGGTCCTTGTTTAAAATAGAAAATAAATTTAAAAGTCACCAACATATAACAGATCTTTAGCATGAGGTATTTTGAGAATTAGATGCTATTTTTTACCCAGGTGATATTCTGATGTGCATTCACTATTAAAGATTCTGGGGAACATCTTAAATTTGTAACACGTATTTCAGTTTTTATCATTTACTGAGCATCAACAGCCCTTGATTGCTATGTGTTATTAAAATTTTTCTTTTGTTCTTGGGTTCAACCTGAAAGTCTCTCAAGCTGGACTACTCTTAGTTTCTCTAGCATAGGGACAATGTTTTTTTTTAATTTTCTGAATGTCTTTTATTTTTCCAAAATGGGTATGTTAGGTCTATTAACAAATGTCAGAACCCACAAACCACTGTTATTCCTTCTTTTTCCTGTTTTTGCATTCTTGCTTTATTGTGAGTCAACTGAGAATAGATTTTTTTTTTTTTTCTCAACTCAAAGATGATGCAAACACACTTTTCACAAGTTGATGCAAAATCTCATTTTCTTCTAAAGTATCAGCAAAAGGTATTTAAAGAACAAGGAAATATACTTTGAGCTGGGGCACCATTACCAACTGAAATAATTATCACTCAGGAGTTTATATTGTATATATCTTGTTTTCTTAAATTAGACAGTGACAACCAATAAAATATGCATCTGTTTGTCATCATACTTGCAGAAAAACAATTTTGAGTATGTTTTCCCCACAGCTTTCTTGATTCTGCACTATGCTACCAATTTCTGTGTAATTTCTCTAAATTCTGAGTGCTTCTGTCCTTTCTGTCCCTCGCTCTTGCTAGGTGAAATCTGGCACCTTCTCTCTTTAGTAGCAGGGAATTTTTAAGCATTGACCTTGGCATACAGAGTAACTTACTTTCTCAGCATGCAGACTTTATGGTGCATAGCCTTAGTTTACCTGAACCCTGAAAATAATTTACTTTAAGCTTAGCTGAAAAATTCCAGGGATATGTTCCTCTCTCTCAAGTTTTAGGAGAAACGGGATTCAAAATTCTTGAAGAACAAGAGATTACTCAAGTTTCTTTGAGGAAAAACATATACTTTTTAAAGGATAAATCACCTTTATCAGGTGATAAATTTGTTTATCTATAGATAACTGCAAAATATATACTTAAATGGTTTTAACAAATTTTATCTTCTCGTGAAACATTAAATGTATTTTTCTTATAATTTATACATTTCTTATTAATTGCTAGGTCACCTTACAATTTTAAGTATACCATTCGGTCAGCCTTTAAGAATTATGTAACTTAGCTCTGGTGAAAGAAGGAAATTCATAAGAAATAATCTGTGAGGCTGAAAGAACTTTGCAGTAGGTGAATCGTCACACTAAAAGGGGGACTTGATTATTTTATTTCCCTTGGCAGATTTCTAAGTGTATGCAGTGAATTCAGAAATCACTCTCAACAAAACTATCTACTGTCTGGATCTTGACTTCTCAGGGCTGTGTTATTGGAAAGCTGAAATTTCTATCTAATACACTGTTGTGTGTGAAAACGTATGTTAAAAATAATCAAAAGAAGGGACTCGGCAACTATGAATATTCTGTCCGCAGAGTGCTTCTCTTCCATTAATATTATAAATTGGTTTTGCACCTAATTTGTATGGTTAATTCATTTAGTGCTGTTTAATCAAGTTTTTTGTAGCCTGTTTTTTGTCTATGTGAGCTTTCAGTGAGAGGAGAAGGCAAGCTGTAGGTACGGTGCTTTATAGTCCCTCTGCATAGCACTGTGCGTGTAGTGCCCAGCAAAGCCCTGCTCTCCCTGATACGTGATATGGGGTCATTTAGCTGCACTGAGTGAAGGACTGATAGTTTAAAAAAAAAAAAAAAAAAAAAAAAAAAATAATTCATTTTTTT
>JAAGAY010142019.1:4219-46187 GCA_011801015.1 Ardeotis arabs
GCGTAATGAACTGACCGCAACCCCCATTCCCTCTTCCCCCCCTGTGCCGCTCGGGGCGGGAAGGTAGTAGAGATAATGTTAAGCTCGGGAAGAGGGAGGGGTGGGGAGGAGGTTTTTTTTTATCTTGTTCTCTGTCTCATTATCCTGCTAGTTTTAGTAATAAATGAATAGTTTTCCCAAGTTGAGTCTGGTTTTGCCCGTGACGGTAACTTTAAGGATTTTCTCCCTGTCCTTATCTCAAACCTCGAGCCGTTTTTCTTCTATTATCTCCCCCTGTTCTCTCGGAGGGTGTGGGGAGTGAGAGAGAGACTGCGTAGTCTGGTCCCGATCCGGGCTGAACTACGACAGTAACTTAAATCAATGTTATTTTTACGGTTTTTTGGTATGTTTTGAATAATTTTTCTGACCAAAATCCAATTCAAGCTTCTAGGCATTTGGATGTTCTATGAGTCTTTTAAAACTGAGAGCAATCAAATCCAGATCGGATTTAACCCAAACAGTTTGGGTCCAGCGAAGGTATTTGAAGTTATTTACCCTCTTTCAAATGTAAGGTTTTCTGTAAAACTTTTCTGTTCTAACCCCAAAAAGACAAACGCAAGTGTGAGGCCAGAGAAAAATCTGATGTTTGCAGGGATTTTCTTCCTAAGCATCCACTGTCCCCAAGGTTTCATTAATTCAGATTAAATAAGTACTGACCCCAAACTTGATCTCGCACTTCTACCAGACATTTCTTTGTATCTGTGAAGCCGTATGCAAATGACAATTAGCAGCTGAGCTGGATGCTTGATTGGATAAGGTGGTGTCAAAACATTAATCATGGCAATCATGGACTAAAAACCAAAAAAAAAATGTTGTGTTTCTTTGGATATGGAAAAACCCCCTCATATTCTGACACTGTTTAATCTTCTTTTTGAGTCTGAAGGACAAGAAATCTCTGTAGACAACCCAATTTCCTACACTTCTTAGCTTAATACCTGTTCTAGAAATCTGGGGAAAGTAATTGACTATTCAAGTGCTTGCCTAAACTGACGGTAACGTTTTAAGAGGCACTTTTTCTAAAAACTCAAGCACTAATTCTTTCTTCACCAGGAGCTTTGCTATTCATTAAAGAGCAAGGTCAGATGATAGCAAGAAAATAACGAGCTGGTTTCCAACCTCAGACGCAGCTTCTGCTCAAGAAATACTGCTCTCTGCAGTATAAGGTTGAGTGTTTGTCTTATCATTTCTACTGGAAAATATTTTCTCACTACTAAATGGACTTTATTCAAACCAATTTACATATCTGACTGAAATAATGTCAGTATTTTGACTCATCCTCAAGTTTAAGCCAATCTGAAAAATATCCTGCTGTAGAATAATTTGCATGTGTGATTTGCCAGACCAAATCCTACAAAGATTTGAGACGTCAGTCACGCTGAATTCAGTAGGGCTATTCAGGTTTACATACGCTTTTAAAAAAACAAGTCTCAAGTTCGTAATTGTTTACAAGGTCAAAACTTGTTTTTTCTAGTATCACGTAAATTTTAAAGTCAATAAAATCTCCTCCTACAAGAACATCGTTATATAGTAACATGACAATGGGTAATATCAAGTATGTGCTCGTTAATTTAGAGACATTTTAGCACTTAGTGGTATGGATTTAAGAATCAGTGGATGACTTCAGAAAGCAAAGCAAGCTGAGGAGAGTTAAGTAATTAAGCCAAAGATGGAAGAATAGAACTTTAAGTTTTCGTTAGCTTTTTTTTTTTTTCAGAACTGCATCTCTTATCTTCTATCTGTGTTATCTCTGATAATTTTTTACAGCTCTCCTGCATTACTGCCTTAATGACTTTGGGACCTCAATTACACGCATAGTAGATGCTTGATGCTTTCTAAGTGGTGAAAAATGATCCTTGCTCTGAGAAACTCTAACTCTAAGTTAGATAATTAAGATAATCCAATGGCATAGCGAAATGAAACAAGCTGCTCTTACACATGAGAGTGTGGGTAGGTTTGTAAGGGGTATGACGAGGCTCAACAGGAGGGTCTTGGCTGCAGGGTGGAAGCAGACAGGCTTGGGCTGCCGGCTGTGCGGTTGGGGGTGTGAAACGGCCGAGAGATGATCATTACGAAGGGTGACAGAAAGATCTATCTGCCAGCACCGTGGGAGCACAGGGTCCTTTCCCTTTTGACTGCCTGATGCTCGCACAAAACATTTTCTTCTTCATATCAGTTAAACTTAATTTCAAACCTGAGGAGTTTCAAGCAGAGGCCAATTTTACAAAACTGATCTGCTGTAGCGATGCCCTTTCTTGCCTCCCAGAAATGGAAAGCAATTGGTGCACATCTGCCCCAGATCAGAGCTATGCAGGTCTGAGGTGCAAACGGGCAACAGCTTTGCTGTACCAGCAACTTATTTCTGTCCTCAGGGCTTGAAATTAAATCTCTATACTCTTGAACAAAGAAGATTCCTGCCTCTACCACACCTGCTTCTAGGAGACGGCAATATATTGGACTGTAAACTAGTGTCACCTTTATCTACAGAAAGGCTTTTTTGGTCAATCTCAGAAGTTTCTAAAACGTTATTTATGGTATTCTCTTCCTTTAAAGCTTGAGCAAGCTCAAATTTAAAATACACAGAGTGACAATGAGTGTTTATAAAACGGCCACAAATAATGTTTTTGGTACAGATACAGCACACGCAGACCGGATAATGTATCACTCAGTTGAAACGTGCTTGTGACGACTCCCGTAAGTGACAACAGCCTTGTCTGAGACTCACCCAGATTAAAAGCTTTCTCGATGTTCTGTCATATATCCCCAGCGCTTTTAATGTCACAATATTTCTCTGGTTCAGACTAGAATGCTTTTAGGCTAAAGCTGTTTTGTTCACGTACGCCTGATCAGCTAGTGATAGATTGAGGAATTTTTTTTTTTTTTTTTTTTTTTTGCTTTTGCACAGTGTGCCCTGGGTAAAGGCTGGGCTGAACCGCAGCCCCTGCTCTGAGGAAGGAGGATTTCAGGAGTCGCTTCTGGTGTCCTGTCCTGTAGGAAGGAAGAAAAGGGGCATGAGGCAGAGCATTTCCTCGTGGAGCCACGCAGGACAAGATCATTACCAACCCCCTGTAATATATTGGTTTCAAATAGCTCAGAACTCTTTTTCAAAAGTGCCTACAAAGCAAACAAAAATGTCAGGTAAATTGGGATAGAAGTGTGTATTTCTTAAGGCCCCATCATCCCATTAAACTGAAAAGTTGTTCCCGCCATGAATTTCTTCTCGAAGGCAGAGCCGGCAGCCCCGCTAACACGGCTTGGCTCAGGACGGCAGCCCCTCGATACCAGGCTGGCGCAAGACCGTTGTGGGCCTCAGTGCATTAATCAAAGTGCTTTTCATGATAAGCTTTGCTGTTTCCTTGTTTTAGTCTTTTTTTTTTTTTTTTCAAGGCAAACCTACTGTAAAACCAAACGGTGGGGAGGTGTGATACTGTTTTCCGGGTACACGTTAATCCTTTAAACAGCTTTTGGGAACAGTTAACGTAGTAGTGATGGTTATTCACATGAGAGAGTGTTGCAACAGTAGTTAGTGACAGCTATTAACAGAAGACAGCTAAATGTTTTAAATTGTGTTTGGTATTACCACTGCCTAAATCCAGGTTACCTTTGCTTAAGCTTTCAGCCGTACAGCCGAGCGGCGAGCGCGGGCATCGTCTCTTTTCCCAGAAGATGAGTAAGTTCACTATTGATCTCAACAGAAGCTGTTTTGGAAAACTTGACTGAATTAAATATATATATATCTCTGCAACTTAACATGTTTGGGTGCTGATCCAAAGCCCATTAAAGTAACTGGGAAGAGTCCCACTGGTTTTATCTCTTTTCAGATGATGCCTCTAGGACAGTGCAGGTGATTTATGCGGAATTATGGGTTTGGGGCAGGATTCTCAAAAGAGCTGAAGTAAGATGCTTTTAAAATCCTTGCCTTCAGCTCCCTAATGTGATTGAAGTTTATACTCTAGGTTAACACATTAGAGAGATCCTATTTCTTTGTATAGTGCTTGTCCGGTGTTAAATAAGATTCCATAAATGAAGATAAATACGCTGTGGCAGTTTTTTGAATGGAGGAAAAAGCTGTGTGGGTGTTGGTGATCCTTTTGAAGTGTACGTCTGAGTCAATATCTGAAACTAGAATTTCTAAAGGAAAGTTTGACTTGGGCTTCCAAACTTCAGTGAAAAAAGAAATTCTTTAAATGTTACTTAAGGTCAGATTTATACCAGTACCTTTGGTCATCTCGACTTAATTCTGGATGGAGGCACTGTACAACTGGAAATCCTGGTTCATATTTCATGAGAGCCATTCTTTACCTGCAAAAGAATACTTCAGAGTAATTAAAATAATGTACAGGCTTGGTATTGTACATGTAAGAGTGATACATCATTTCTGCTTACAGCATTTGCTGCTCAAATCAGGGAAACCAGTCAATCATCTCACCTGTTTTACAGAAGGGAAGAAACTCCCTTCTAAGTTGTGAAACAATTTTGACTGTGTCCATGAGTGTGGCATTTAAAGACATACATTACCTTCAGCCAAATGATACTTGTAAGAAAGTTATAAATACGAATTTTAACTCTCGCTTACATGAATTTCTGCACGATTAGATCTGACATCAGTTCAGACACAGAAGTTTACTTCAGGGGGGTGATGTACACAAAGTTCTGTTACAGGTCAGAGATAATGCTCCCAAAAGATGCAGACAAGTTCCTTACGGATGAGCTATAGACACTCAAAGCAATAAAACTTCAGAAAAGTCAGTATTGTTTTATCCAATTTTCTCAGACAAGTGTAGTCCTTTGAAGATAAGTCACTTTCCTGGTTTCAATAATTTAATTGATTTCAATCATTCAGAGGCGAAAAAGTGCAATAAACCGTGCTATGATGACAAGTGCTTAATAAGCTCTGCTTTCACTGTTACTGCCACATCCCTGGCTTGGAGATGAGCTCTGTCCCTGCGACTGAGCGCCGTGCAGCTGGCAGTGGATCTTCATCAGGCTCTTCATCCTTTCTGGTGCTGCTCCGGTTCTTGAAATGGGGCAGGGGGGGTTAGAGGGACAAACACCTAAAGCAAGCTTTGAGATGACGTTGAGCATCTCCTGTTGTCTACACTGTGTAACAAAGGTATGGGTTCCCTGCTACAGGTGTAAGTAGATTATTATTTTCAAGTGTTTCTCACATGGTAACAACGACAAATCAATGTAGCAAATAACTAAAACAAGCTGATTGATTTAAAAGTATGTTAAAGACACCTGTCAAAATGATCATCTTTGACCTTCAGAGACACGCTGATTATGTAGACACTTCTGTTGAATGCATTGTTAAAGAAACAAACCAAAAAGCACCTGGAATCAAATATATATTGTCTAAAGCTTGATCCTACATCTCGGAAGTCAGAAGTTTTGCCATTGGCTTCAATACAGGGAAAATAAAATCCTTAGGTGAGGTAGTGAATGCCCCATCCCTGGAAACATTGAAGGCCAGGTTGGACGGGGCTCTGAGCAACCTGATCTGGTTGGAGATGTCCCTGCTCCTTGCAGGGAGGTTGGACTGGATGGCCTGGAAAGGTCCCTTCCCACCCAAACCATTCTGTGATTCTAGGATTTGCTACCCAGAGCATCTCAAGCAAAGGACTTGGTCCCTATGAAGGGATTATGGCCACACGTGCACAGCTACGATCTGACACCCAGGGTTACTGTGTGTACAAACTTTACCCATGAGCTCCTCACTAAGCCAAATGGAGCAATGAAACTCTCTTCTCAGCCTTCCCTAATGAGTATTTTCAACTGTCTTGTTTCAGAAAAGACAGACAGACAATGAAAGATTAAAAAATACTTCAAAAGGCAATTTGACAGTTTTTGATAATACTTTTTAAATGTGTGCAACCTGCATGGAAAAGATGAATTCATATTTTTCAAAGTATGAGTATTTGCTTCTCAAAACTTAGAAAGGCAATAAGTCTATTTTAATTACTTTTTATCATTCTAATGCAATCTTAACAGCTACTGATTTGTACTTAGAATAAAAAGTCTGCAGCATATTTAATGCTGCTTTGAACCACCATTTCCTACCAGAGACCTTTCTAGACTCACCAAAGTACTAACTTACCAAGGGATAACCTGGCTTTTATCACGTATTCGCAGACCAAAGGGCTGTGATGCAAGCCTGTTCATTCAGACAGGTGATTACTTGCTATGACATTTTGTTCCCTCACCAGTAGAAATATTTAACCGGCCAAGCCGCACTAAACACCATCTCTGACTGCTGCTGCGTGTCCTGCAGTTGGTCGCTGGTGGAAAGGTCTTTTTTCCGGCTGCCTATCGATACCACACGGCACGAGCAGAGTGCCGAGAGTAGGTGGCTGCGACACGAAATGAATTTCGTATCGTGCACAGGCTGTAAAAATGAGAACATCAGAAGAAGTGAATAAGATGAGTGTGGAACCTGAGAGAGGAAAAAATGAGCTGTAATAAAGGGAATGACTGACTGGCATCGAGCAGTCGAGCTGTAATGCTGGTAACATCAGCAGAGGCGCTTCAGAACTGCACTGGATTCAAGCTTCAAAAATAAAAATTAGAATAAAATGTGTAATCAATAAGTTGAAGATTTCAAAACACGAGTACTCTCAGTAATGACAGCCACAGCACACAAGTGACTTAAAAAATCACCTGTACCTCCAACATGCTACCCGCACTGAAAAGCAATCCGTCAAACACTTTCTATTTTCAGCTCCTGGCATCAATTTATTAGAGAACGAAAAGATCTCACTGGTGCGTTATCTTTAAATTGCTTTTTTTCATGTTTTGGTTTTGAAATTAATTTTCTTTGGTCTTAACCTTTGAAGAAACTCATCAGGTTCACAGACAGATTTGCCGTGCTTATGCTGAGCCGCGTTTTAATTTTTTTGAGTAGTCCCTGAGCCCGTTTCTGATGTTAAGTGCATTTTAGGCGAGGAATGAATTTGGTCGTAAATCACTGCACATGTCTGAGTTGCAGAAGGATAGATTAGGTCTTAATGCTGAAGGGGTGGCTTCATTTTATTTTCCACTCTACACAAGCAGGGTCGATAGCGGCTTCAGTAGCCATCGGGTTGTATTTCTAGGAGGGCGCTGAGTGGGAGGCAGCATACGAAGGGTTACGATGTCTGTCTTTCTGTTGTGCTGCTTGTCTTGAGGGTCAGATCCTGGGGTACTTTTAGCTGGAGCTCTGTTGGTATGCAGGCAGAGAGCACGGATAAAAAAAAAAAAGATGGGGAAAAAAAAAGAAAAAAAAAAGAATGCTTTGCTATCACATTCTTTTCACACTCTCTTCAGCCTTCATTACGTTGCCTGTATCCCCAGGTAGGTTCCACCTGCTGCAGTTTGCTATAAAATGACAAGGCATCTCCTTTTCTGCAGACCTGACGAGGGCACTGCCAGTTTCCACAGACATTTAATTTTCTTACCTGTCGCCTTCACAAAGATGGCACTAACGGGCTGTTTGGAAGGCAAGATCATTATTGATCTCCTTCAACTTTCTGTTTCATTAAAACAGACCTCCAGGCATAAAGGCAACATTGAGAACATTGCAACTCATTCACAGAGCAGCGTTGGTGGCACCAGCCCATGAGTTTCAGGGGATTAGGGATGCGTTTTGTGGCTGGCTAACAATGCTACTGCACAGCTGCTTGATGGTGTTCAAATGAAGATGACACTCGTAACGTTTGTTTTGGGGGTGAGGAATTCTCCCGGTTCCAGCCACTTCTGTCTGTGACACCACCAAAAGAAAAAAAAAAAAGATTTATATTTAATCTTGCCAATGTCCTCTACCTTCAAGAAGGATTCATCGTGAAAGAATGGTATTGCCATAGCAACGAGGAGTTTTTCAGACGGCTATAAAACTGGTGGATTTCCAAGACACAAAAGCTTGTTCGGAGCCCAGAAGTACCTGGATAGAAAACAAAACAGATGGTAAATTGTCTACAGCTTTTGCAGAATCATTTTTTTGCCAGTCATTCCCCACTTTCCCCTATGTCCTAAATGTTTGTTTTACAATGAATTTATGATCCGTGACAGATTCAAGACGTTGCTCAGTGGAATTGGAAGTCAGCACCGCTGTCGCCTCTTCACATGAATGGCTGATCTGCAAAGGACAGGAAAGCTGCTAAGCTGCTCTGAAAACATCAATGATCTTTAGATTCCCAGCCGTCAGCAGCATTTCCTAATGCTGATACACAGAGTGATATTTTCTAAAGCTTAAGCAGTTGCGATATTGGGAACTCACCCTGTCTTGTAAATGACTCCTGAAGACACCTGGCCGTTCCTGCAACCTGACATTTGACTCTTGGCAGGGAAATTCTGACTCTAGAGGGTTTTAAACTCTGAAGGATGGTACGTTACCAACACAAAACCATAATGTGCTTCTCTAAAAGGATGCGTACTGCCATGTATCACAACTTCTTGCCATGAACACAAATTATCTTTACATGCCTCAACAGTTCTGCTCATACAAGCAAAGGAATTCGTTCTTCTGGGGGGAGTGACAGACTTCTGTAGACAGATTCCATGTGCTACCTGCCTTTAGATTTTAATTTTACTTAAAAGATAATAGTTGATTTTTTTAATAGGAAATATTTGCAAATTTTGTTACAACTCTTCTTCTGGGCAAATAATAATGGAAAATCATTCTGGGTGCAGCCTTTGGTCTGGTTCGACGCGTTCTGGTGAGTCCCACTGCCCAGGGGAGTGAAACAGCATCAGGACAGAGGCTGCTCCTAAGCTGCTTTAGTAAGAAAGAGTTCTCCGCCCCTGAGGTACCAATGTGGCATTTTTCCCAGAGAATGAGAACTGGTATTTTAATATAAGCAGCGTTCTCCATGTATATGAAATATTAATTATTGCCTTGATAACTTACCAATTCCTAGATATAACTTTTTGCATTTATTCTAGCCATTTTCCTGTCAGTCATGAGAACTATCAGTTTTTGCCATAGCCACAAACAGGAGGAGTTCAGCTCAGTCTTAGCACTCCTGCAAGTGCTAGAAAAAAGGTATTATGGTTCAGCTGGTTTGAGATTGGCTTACTGAAATTCAGGAGGAAGAAGCAGAAATAAGTCTTCAGTTAAGTAATTATTTTTGGTACTGTACTTCTTTCCATTATCTTCTGTTGCTTTTCATAATGTAAAAATTGAAGGCTTAACATAAAGAAATTATGAGGATGTTCATGGTATCAAGATCTCATCTTGCTTCTCATAATTTAAATTAATTTTAATTTTTAATTTAATATGGGAATTTTTCCATTGGTTTTGGTAAGCAGAAGATCCAGTTCTTCCTGGACTCATTGCCACCCATCCCAGCAAAGACAAGAACCGGGCACACCGAGAACCCTGCTTGCTTGATTTCTGAATATTGCAGACTGGGAGCAAAGAACGTGAGTAGTCCTTCACCGCACCGCACCAGCAAACCCTGGCCTGCTGGGCCTGGGTACTTGCCAAGGGGAATGTTGATTTTGCCTTTAAGTAAATTTCTGCTCTTAATTTTCTGGTCCTTAAGCTGCTTGTGAACTTGTTTTAACGCAGAAAAAGTTATTTACGACATTCAGCAAGGATGCTAATAGGGAAATGGAGATGACTTTATTTTTATGATGGAATTTGCCAGTATCAAATTTTAATTCTTACCCAGCACATTTTCAGTTGTAAACCCCTGTTCTTGAGCACATCCATCATCACTTAAATGGGCCATTTAACATCTTCCATTTGCCAAAGGCTTGCAGGGGTAGTAATAAGTACAGTTAAACCAAAATATAGTTACAATATGCCCTGTGCATACGTTTTAAAATGAAATGCCATGTCTTGAGTGGAAGAAGTTACAACCACCCGCTATTTCAAGCCCGTTACTATCAACGACTGCGTTAGCTCCTTAAAGAAAATGCATTTACACAGTAGCCATGTAAAGACTGAGGCAGATTTTCTTCCTTGTAATTGTTCAGTTGTCTTTAACTCATAATTGAACCCAGGATTTTACGGTAGTGTGTCACTACTCTTCGCTGCACAATGAACTACACCGCAAGAGGGATGGTGGCGGATTCTGAGTCTTGACCGTACTTCCCACTCACAAGGGAGAAATGTTCTCCTGCTACCAGCCTGTTCTTCATGACCCAAAGAGGGATCCTGGGTACTTGATTTTAAAAAGGGGGACATAAAACTTATTTCTTCATTCACTGGAGAAGTGACTTACAAAAAAACAAATCATAGACTCCTGTATTAGAACACAGCAGAAGTCTATTAAGTTATTTCCTTTATTATATAAGATTTAACTGATCTTCAGCTACTCTTCCTTCTCACAGCAGTCCTTCTGCTGAGATTTTTCATGGTCTCTGAATAAAATTAAGCGTTAAACCAAACAAGTACGTATATTGGAATATTTTTCAGAAAGAATCCTAATTCCTCATCCCAGCTTTTCTTATTCATCCAGAAACAATTCAAGGCCCTTAGTACAACTGTAGTGGTGTTTGGCACTGCTGAACCGGGGAACAGTCATCATGTTTCATTTCACACCCTATCACGCTGCCATTTTTAACAATATGCCTTCAATGAATAAAAAAAAAATTACTGTTTTATGATTTGTACTGCATTTAAAATGTGAAAACTAAGATCTTTCTTAAATTACAGCTCTGAACCAATGACAGATCATTTGGAGGAGATGCAAATGGCTGCCACGAAAAGAAGAGGAATTTCTGTTTTTAATGATTACGCTATTGATATTTTTATCAGAGTATCTTCGGAAAGGTATTATGGGGAGTCTCCCATAATGACAGGCATTTAGAGAGCTATGTAGGTCTCTGTGAAAGCAAGGAACTCTACAAAGAATGTAATATCAGTAATTGTACCTTAAGTAGTAGTTCTCTACTGAAGAAAAGCTGAATAAGCCCCAAGGCATAGCACAAAAGCAGCCAACTTTACATCAACTAGAGAGATGTGCAATAATAGCTTGACTATAATACACATTATATGTTTGGATGTTTCTTGTTGAAATAAATAATAAAGGCAGGTAAGGTCAGCTTAATTGGTAAGGAAAATGGAATTGTTAATGTTCTGTGACATTACATTTCAGTGTGGTATTTTCTAATGCCAAGGACATTTAACAGTTGATGAAAACCCAAAGTTCACAGTAACGATTAGCATTGCATACTTTTTCTTTTCCTTTGAATAGGTAGGTTTCACTTTTTTTTTTTTTTTTTTTTTAATGCTGAAAAAGCCTGTTAGACCTCAAAGTGGAAGAGATGGAATAATCACATACAGATAGAAAGATGTCATTTTCTGAAATCACAATCTAATTATTAGTAGTTAAGTACGGGTTTTATTTATTAAGTGTTAAAAAGATGAGAAAATTTGAATTTCAGAATAAAAATTCTGTTTCTCTAGCAGCTTATTCTTTGCCCATGCAGTAATTGTCTGTTCACCTTAATACAACTATCACGGAGACATATTTGAAATCCATATTAATTAATTCATGCACACTGTGACTTGATAGCTAATTCTCTTTTTTTGTCAGCCTGCTGGCATTGGAAGAAAATGTCTGATCTTATTTTTCTGCCAGAATGATTTTTACATGAATTTCTAACAGCGAGATCTTCACTTGTATTTACTTGCAGGACTGGTGTTTTAGTCTGCAACCCTGGCATGTCAGCAGAGATGATTAATTTCTGTTGCTTTTTGGGACAAAAAAGGACTCCAGCTAAGCTCTTCTGCAGTGAGCCTTTTTCTTTTCTTTTTTTTCTTCTTTTTTCCTAATACAACAGCTGTTTTGTGCTTGCTTGTTTATTTGTTGATTTTTTTAATAGACCAAATTTGAATCTTTTTCTTCTTTATTTGCGTGATTGTCAGCAATTTCCTGATAGATATTGTGTCTTGTCTTTTCTCAGTAATGATCCAATAACTAGACTACAAAATTTACACTATAAAGACGTCTTTGTTGGTAGCCAAATACCTAACACATGCTAATTCCTTCATCTAAAATTCTGGTGGAGCCAGGACCAAGGTTGTAATTTTAACATGGATGTAGCCAGCAGCCACCCCCTTTACGTAGGTAAGAGATGGTACTTTTGTGTGGGCTCTACGAGGATTTTGGAGGGAGGGCTCATCTGTAGGGTGCTTGTGTTTACAATGATTACATTTAATTATAGCATTTTGTAAAGAGTTTTCTGTGAAAAGCGCAGCAAGAAATCTATCTAGTAAAGGTCCTTGGCATCTCTAGCAGTATTTAGGCACAACTCAGATACTTAAGTCCAAAACAATAATGTAAAAACATGGAAAATAGATCGTTAATATTGATACCAAAGCTCCCTAAGCATCACAGTTCCGTTTCTGCTCAGAGGTGTCCCGGTCTGATTAGCCTGCTGTTCACAATCACCTAACACAACTGGGCTCCAAAAACTGTCTCTTTTTGAAGTTCTTATTAATTATTAAACCAGGCACAATTGGAAAAAAAATAAAGGTGGTTGCTTCAAAAGAGGCCAACCATGATGGTTCAGAACAAAGCACTGGAACAGAGCCTGAAGGAGACTGGGGAAACCGACTTGCTAATTGGAGAGAGAAGGATGTTTCTATCTAAATTGCTACTTGTGGAAAGGAGGCTCTGCTATGAGGTCAAAAATGTTCATTTGAGACTCCTTTGGTTGAGATGATCAACAGACAAAGTTTTCCACTTTTCTGGAAGGATATGGCGCAAAATATTTTAGAGGTGGATATATTTACACTTATAGCTCTTAAAATAAGAACAGGAAATAAATTCTCACATAGAATGAAAGAATTTGCACAATCATTGCTTTACATCAGCTCCCTGAGACGCTTTCCCCTCCCATCATCGCGCGCGGCACGTAGAGAGCTCACCCAGAGTGATGGACACCGGTCTAGCAGCCATGGGCCATCTCTAGGCTTTCTGAATTCTGAAGGCCTGTTGCAAACAATTCCAGAATTAATTACAGAACTGAAAAAGTTGCAAAGATTCCTGTGTTTAAGTTGCTGGGAAACTTTCCATTATAAAAAATTTAAAGTTTCCCAGCAATTTAAACGCAGGAACCAGGCGAGCTCTTTCTGTAACATAACAAAGACTCTGACGATGCACAAATCAGCTTTTCTGACCCACCTAGCACCAATTTCAGTGTCAGTGACTCCAGTAACATTTCTGTTGATCACAGTGCTTTCTGTAACAGCTCGTTAAAAGTTATTCAGCAAGTCAGAAATGACAGCAATAAGAGCTACTATCCCTCCAAGCCCGGAAAAACAGGATCTGAGCTTTTGATTTTTCTTCTTTCAATGTGCCATTGCAGTGGTTTAGCACCAAAAGGTTTTTAATATGAGCAGACCAAACCACCCTTATCACATTTTGCACAGTCTACTAAATACATAGGATCTGGAACAAACAAACAGTAAAAGTGCAGCAAAAGCTGGCAAGGTTGCAGTCTTGCAAAGCCTAGCAAAAGCAACATTTCAAACTTTTGCTAGATGGAATTATTTTAATGATTATATTAAAAACCTTCTTTTCTAGAGAAGCATCTCTTTCCCCTACAGATGTGCTAAATAAGCAATATTTCCTCCTATTTGTAAGCAATTCCAGTGAAAGTTCTTTAAAAGATGGTATGTTGGCATTCTGCCTGTAAAACTTGACTGTGATCTACATTCTTTTTTGTGTTTTATTCTTTCTCTTTTTTTTATATATATGTGAAAGAGTTGAACTATTTCTACTAGGGCTGTGGGAAATAATTTGGTATTGCTGTTAAAGCTAATAATTATTCATGTATAAACTGTCCATTTACCGTTTCTCATATCCAATTTTTGAAGAAAATATTGATGATGACATAGAAACACCTTGGCAAGGCTTTGAAGAAGCTCTGCAAAGCTATTTCAGATATAAATTCCAAAACTGAGGTGCACTCACTAACCATGTCAAATGAATATCTATATATAAAGTTCAGTTGAGGATTTCTTAGTTTCAATCTTTCTAGGAGGTTTGTGGATGTTATTGTAAACAAAACTAATCGTAGACAAGCTATCTCCTTATTCCTGGTTTTTCTCATTCCAGAATGGAGAGAAACTGAGGTGCTGCAGGCCTATATGAGACCTATATCAACAGCAAGTCATGGAAAGGCAACAACAGTCTTACAAACGGCCTGGTGAAAAGCAGCATCGAGAGACTTGGGGTATCAGGTAAGAAAAGTAGTGCTGTGAGTCTGAGGAAGAGAAGAATGGATGCAAAGTGAGTTTTGGCTCACATCTGTCTGACCTTGGGCATTTAAAAATGTCGCCTCGTAGATCAGTAACTGAGGAGGAGAAGGAGCAATCCCAATTCAGCCTATCCTTCCGTAAAAACCGAACTGCCACTTCCCTGTCTACCCAGAAAAACCTGCCGTCCATCTGTTTGAATACAGTACTGACGTGGTAATCTTCAGGCTTGATGGCTACGTCTCATGGTGCACACAGCTGAAAAAAAGCCATTGTTGGTGCTAAACATGACAGCAACAAACCCTCTCAACAACGGATATCACTGCGCTTATCTTGCCATCCTGCTCTTCATGCCGGTTCTCTACTGAAAAGCCTTCAAGAAAAGGCATTTCAGATCCAACCTCCTCAGAGGTTTGGGCATAAAAGACCAGTGTCACTTACAATGGTGAAGCTTTTGAGCAAAAGAGAAGGATGATCCTCGGCAGAGGTGGAAATTTCAGGGGGCTAAAATGTGGAATGTCTTCAAAGCAACGCTTGCCACCTGGCCTCACCCTGTGATCGGCCAGTAACTCTCTTGCTTCTTCCACTCTAATATCTGCACATGAACAAGAAGTTGTGTTTTCTCTTTCCTACAGTTTGGGAAAAGTGCCATTTCTGTTTTCAATACCTGACTACACCAGAATGCTTTAACACTCTTTTAGATGAAAAGCAAAGACTGTCTGACCACCCAGACAAACAAATGGTTAGACAAAGGAAAATGGCTGTGTTGTCTTTGGCTATGAAAGAGCAACTAAACAGTTAAGTCTTCATAATTTCTGAAGCCATTTTAGTACATCTATGACTTAATTTTCCTTGTACAGACACTAGCAAAGGCTGCTGTTTTCCTCCTTCTGTTCTTTTATTTTCTTTTATTTTCTCAGGGCTTTTCTATGAAAGCTACTTTAATCTTCATAGAAAAATCTTCAGGTTTTTGTTTTTTTTTTTTTCCTCTTAAGACTTCAGCTGTCTTAAGTCTTTCCATTTCATCATGTTTAAATATTTTAGACAATTTGAAGCCCTATTTTTAAATGGATATGATTAAGATTAGGCTCTAATAAGTGCTAATCTTTCCCTCCAACCAGGGAGATATAAAGCCTGTCTTAAACCTGAATGGCTTAAGACAAGTTCATTTTTTTTTATCCTTACTAAGTGAACAAATAAAACACTATCCAGCAGCTGTATTCACTGCAAGCACTGAAGATAATCCCTTCCATTTATTACTGCAAAGTGCTTTTCTTTGTGGGTATCAGCCTGCTTTACCTTCAGACGTGGAGGCTGCAGATTATAGAGCTGCCTGAAACTTGGTAATGCAACCTGAAACTCACCTGATCTCACAACAAACCCGAAACTTGGCTCCACTTTTTGATACTTTTGATTGAATTTTGAGTGAAGCGGGGCCAATAAAGGCACTAGTGTTTTTTCTTGAAGGCATTTGGAAGCAGAAATTAATTATCTAGTCATTGCATCACTCCTCAAGGTGAACAATATCTCTTTTTGTCAGGTAAACTCCGATGCCTTGATGAGTGTTCCTCTGGGCAGTTTTGAGATCGTTTCTGCGTGTGCTAGGCTGAGCCCAAGGCTGAGCCCAAGGTTTTTAATCAGAGAAGGAGCTCTGGCTGAGCAAGGAAATCCTTATTTATGAAGAATGCTAAAAAAATATCGAACATGACTGTGTAGCTCTGGAGTTCTGGGAATTGTGAAGGACAGTTTGGACAGTAAACCAAATATGTAATAGAGACTTTCATCTCAAGGTTTACTGAATGACAGGCTGGGGTATTTTATGACACAGAGCATGAGCTCACCGACCACACGGGTCAAATAAGCTCCTTGGATAACTGGTATTATCCAAGGTGTTTCCACCATCGTCTTCCTTGAACATGCACCCTGCTTGGGTTTGTCTTCCCAGCAGACCTAACCAGCCCTCTTCCTATCAAGCAAAGAGGATTACGCTGTTCAGGGGCTGGCCTGCATTTAAATAGCTTTAATACTCCTGAACATCTTAAATGGGATCTGATGTGACTAAAAGGACAACATGCTTCACAGCTGACTGATTGGTAGCTTTCATTCCGTGTATGTGTCTGCAGCCAAAAATGGTGGGGGAAACAAGGCTCTTGCTGTATTACAAAGCGGAGTGAATAATTCACAACTAACAACTAATGCGGTCTCTTCTTGAAGACTAAAAATACTCTACTTTAATTGAAAGTGTATTGAGTTCCTGGTCACGTAAAATGATGTTATTTCCATTTCTTGCCTGGTCATAAGAACAAGCTGTTCCAGAGCAAATTTGAAGTTCATTTCCTGCAAATACCGGTTTATGAGATTTTAAAGCTGGCTTTTGGTAAATGTTCATGGACGTGGAATTTGAACTGCGTGAATGTTTGTGGAAAGTGAACAAAGGGAGCTTGAGAAAAAAACTAGAATTCTATTTTCTCTTCCTTCTTCATTTTCAGTATTAACCTAACTCATAGCTCTCCAACCTCAGAAAGCCTGAAATCTTGGGTCTGGGACCTCACCTTCACAGGAGACGGTGCCTCCCTATAGATCAGTCTCTGCTGTAGGTGTACTGGTGCTACAGCCCACCACAGACACAGGAATGACAGGGACAGGGGCTTTTCTGAAGAGGAGCCTTCTCTCTTCCTTTGGGAGCTTTCTCTCCAGACTGGCATGCAGCTGTACTCAGTGACTCATCTCCTGTGGGAATGGCAGGAGGCTGGATGGAAGTAAAATTGGCCAAATCAAGCCTGAGGGCCACAAACTGCCTAACAGTCATCAATGTCAAGGGCTGAGCCTTACGGTATGGAAATGCGGTCCGGGATCACGATGCAGGGAGTTGACTAGGAACCCAAATGTCTGGTCTTCATCTAACTGTAAACTGCCCAGTACTGAACTCAACAGACCTTCTTGCCTTCCCATGCATCTTTCAGCTCTGCAGTGAGCGGGCTAAGTCCTGTGTCCTTTACCTAAAGTTAAAGAGGAAACATGTTTAAAAACATCTTAAGAGTTTCGGAGTTCCTCAGTCCTGATGCAGTAAAAGCTGCTTCCAGTCATTCCACATTAGGAATAAACAGCCTTTTATTTTGTTTGAAACTGAATCTTGAAACAAATTTAAGGGATTGCCCATCAAAGTAGGAATGTGGGTTGGTACAAGCCCTTAAAAGCTGCTCTTGCTAAGGTTATTGCCTCTGTGCTCAGGTGTTCTTTCTAACTGTAGCTTTAAATACAGAGTTTCAAAACTTCTTTAAAAATATTTAAATATCGACTGAATAGCCAAAATCCTCAAAGTTCACAAATCTGGTTTCCCTTGTTGTCAAGAGCAGCATGAGAACAAAGGTAGATAATGGCAACAGGAATAGCCTTAAGAAACACAGAGACTTTATAACTTATAGCACAACTCCACCAGATGGATTTGAGTTGAATTTCAGCTGGTTTTTCCCTTATAAACTTTACCTTTACTTTCAAGAAAAGTAGCTCTGGGAGAAACTAGGCATGCACTCCTTTGTGTGATCCCCATTTGTGAAAGCTGCTTGCAAAAATACAAAATTATGTTTAATTATGAAAATCAGATCTAAGTAAATGAAACGAAAAGTAGAACTGAACACCAAAGAAGATGCATAGAATGGCTGAAATGTAAATAATCTGATTATAAATGTGGTGATGTATAGAATGCCACCATCAAATTCTGCATTACTTCATCTCTCATGTATGTAAATCTAATGGTCCGAACCTCATACAGAACAGGCTCCTCATACTCTTCCAGCTAAAGTACTTCATCCAAAGCTCACAAAGTTGGTATGAATCATTCAAGTTTTGGAAGCTGAATGTCAATTTTTCAGCAGAAAATTATCTTACCTACAAACTAAAAGGAAAGTCTTGCATTTTTCCTGGCGGAAACTTTGAAATTAAACATAGTCTTTAGTACTGTAACAGTGATTGGGACATAATTTATCTAGAATAATGTATTACTTTTACATTCTTTAAAGATAATGGGTAAGTATCCCTTGCACAGTGCCTTTCAGTAAGGCATTATTACAGAATATATGACATGAAGAACTGTACTTATGTGGCCACTAACAACATGGTTTTTCTACAGGAAAGAACATGTCTAAATGCTACAAAACAGTGCTCCAAATAAGGTCCAGAATACGCATCGGCTATTGCTAACGGCACGGGTACACCGCCCACACTGCACTGCTCTGCCACAACAAGGACAGGACAGAAGGATGCAGACACCGGCGTTTAGGATGATATGGCCTCCTCTGTATCCAGCTACTGGTTGTTTTTATAGGTGAGGTTTGTGTAAATATCTTCTAAAAATAATATTTTTTCCTGACGCCGATGTAACTTTAATAATAATAATAATAATAATTTATTTCTACTTTTTCACCAAAACATTTTTGGTCAAACAGAAAACTCCAAATTTGTTTCAAAGAAGAGAGCATTATCACATATTTTTAGATTCATACACATTATGCAAATGACAGTTCCCTTTCAAGATTAAAAAATCCATATGTGTTTCCACAGGCTCTCAACTCAAATTGCTTGTCAGGGTAAAATCTTGCAAACTGTACTGTAACCAGGACGATGAAGGAAAATTACTGCCAGACAGATTATACAGTCAAGAAAAACTGTGTAAGTTATTTTGTGCCTCCTAGCTTGAATACATATGGGACAAATGCAAATTTTCCAAATGAAATACAGCTTAAGAGTGCATAAATTTCAAACAGATAATAGTTTGCACTTATTAAAGCTTGGCTTGGATCATAAACAGAGAGCTTTTTCCTGAAATGCCAGCTTTTCTGTAAAGACTGTTTTTTCCCCTAAAGGAGCATCAATTATAAATAATGGTCTAGCCACCAAAATTGGAAGGGCTAGACTTGAAGCAAATAAACTGAAAAATATGATTGATTTAAAAATTATTATCTCGCCATTCTAGGTATCCTTTGAGGGAATGGCATGGGGATTATTGCTTATTGGCAGATACATAAATTTCTGGTTTGGAATAGCCAAGAGGTGATGCACAAAACCACAACTGCACATATCTACAGGGTGGGCATAGATAGAGCTTTTCTGGAAAATTAAATGTCACAAGGAAGCCCGATAGCTCTCTGGGTCCTGAGCGCTAAAGGTTAGTGTTAGCAGCGGATAATGGGATAACTTGGACAAAAAGTGATTCGAGGCCTCCTTGCACTCAGCTAGGTTGATTTAGATTTAGCTGCTTAAAGCGTGGCACTGAATCAGCAGGAAGGGTACATTGGTTCCTCCAGAGATGAAGTACTAAATAAATAATAAGTTAGAATGAAAACACAGGAGAGCCCAAATATAAAGATAAACAGAAGCATGTTTTGTAGTGGGATTGGGAATAAAGGTTGAAAAGAGACGGGAAGACTTGCGTCAACAGCAGTTGGGTTTATTCCTGGAAGGTGGATCCAAGCCAGCTCTAGCTCAGCTGGTCCATGCAATTTGAGATAAATCCCCCGTGGCCTTGTTTTTCAGGGCACCATCCCCTACCCCTACCACTTCTGCTGGGAGGAGTGCTGTTCACAGAAGCACTACCCCTTGCAGAAGCATGAAAACACCAGCCATGGTTTTTTTGGGTTTTTTTTTGTTTTTTTTTTCCTCACTGTAGAAAAGCCTTTGCACTTATTGTGGGGGAAAAACCATGTTGAAAGTACATCCTGAAAACTTAAAAATCAGGGGATAGAGGTGCTGTAAATGCGTTATTGTATCTCCAGTACCTAAAGGGGGCTGATAGGAAAGATGGGGAGAAACTTTTTAGCAGGGCCTGTTGTGATAGGACGAGGGGTAATGGTTTTAAAACAGAGGGAGGTAGATCCAGACTGGATATAAGTAAGAAATTTTTTGCGCTGAGGGTGATGGAACATTGGTTCAGGTTGCCCCATCCCTGGAAACATTCAAGGCCAGGTTGGCCGGGGCTCTGAGCAACCTGATCTGGTTGGAGATGTCCCTGCTGCTTGCAGGGGGGTTGGACTGGATGGGCTTAGTTCCCTTCCACCCCAAACCATTCTGTGATTCTGCCTCAGCCCGATGGCTGTTGATGGCGCCTGTGGCAGCACCAGCACCAGCTCTACTTGATGCAAAGGGACTCTGAGGGCCGGCTTTAGGACCCGTGAGTGAGACGCCGAGAAGCTGGGCCAGCCGGAGGGCCCCGCCGCCGGTGAGGCCTGGGCCTCCCGCCTCTCCCAGCCCCGGCGGTGCTCTCCCTCCGCAGCCCCCCCGCGCTACATGGACTCGTCTCTCCCCTCAGTCCCCCCCCACCCGCGGCCTCAAATGGACTCTCCGCCTCCCGCTAGGGCAGCGCGTCGCCGCCGCTGCCATGGGAACGGTGCCGGGCGGGCAGCGGCGGCAGCGCTGAGGGGAAGCGGGGCCGGGGCCGGGGCCGGGGCCGTACCGGAGCGATCCCCCGCGGGGGTGAGAGCCGGAGAGCGAGGGTTGGGACCGGCGGGAGCCGGGGGCGGAGGCTCAAGCCTGTGTCGAGGCGCTGGGAGCGCGCCCGTGGGGGTTCCTCCCGCCCGGGAAAGCGTTTCCCTCCCCGGGAGCTGCCGCCGGGCCGGTGCTGAGGGGCTGAGAGAGTATCTGGGGGCAGGGGGGAGTGTCCCCGCCTTCTGCCGGGGAATGGCCTCCCCACGCACCCTTACAGTTTGAGTTTGTACTTGTTCTTTGCATTTTTCTCTTTATTCCCCCCTTTCCGGCTTTCTGGTTTTAGGTGGCAGCTGCAGGCGCGTTCCTTCTTCCCTGCCCTTCCTGCCTTTCATCGGTCTAACTGAAAAGCAGAGCCCTCGGTGGCCAAACAAACAAAAAAAAGCCCACACCTTTGACAGCAGGGTGTTTTTACACCATCTTTTTTTTTTTTTGTTTGCCCTTGTTCTGTGTTTTCCTAGAGCCGTTGCCTGGACTGTTTGAAATGCGTGAGGCCTGCTTCGCAGAGACCGGAGTTTGAGGGCAGTGTCCCAGGCGAGTACTGACACTGCGCTCGGTATTCGCCTCTTCTCGCCCCCACCTGCTGCTCCTTGCTTCTGCAGGGGTTCAAGGGGTTCCCAGGGCAGGTACTGTGGCCGTATCATGTGGATGGTAAGGCATTTATCTCAGGAAACATACTTGGTAATGGGATTTCTTTTTTTTTTGTTTGTTTTTTTTTGAGTAGACTGTATGGAGAGACAGAGACCAGTTCTGCTAGCGTCTTTCATGTTTGAAGTTACCTGAAATATAGTTAAAATAATAGTTCTTGGTTAAACAGTGACAATACGCAACAGGTAGAAATAGGTGTTGACTTGTCAGAGTCATTGAGACAATACATCTCTCCAACGTGTGACAAAATTGCTAAGTATAGGAAAATAATTTAGGGAAAGTATCATTTAGCTGATTGAATCTGTTTTTTTTTGTGATCTTACTTTGTGCGTGTTGTACAGCATTAAACATAGAAATGGATAGTTTGTTTAAAAATAGAAAGTGAAGTTTCAACTGAGTGATGTCACAGATAGTGGGGCATGAATAAAAATTTATCCCAAGAGACTGAGATTACGTTACCACACCTGAGAGCTGGCTTTAGACCAGCTGTTAGGAGCGGATTTACAAGGCAATTAAACTTTGTGTGATTTTTTTTTTTTTTTTTTTTTTCCTCCAATTAGTAAAGTGTTAAAGGGTGTTGTTTGGAAGGACCAAAGCTGATATTATTTAACAGCAAATGGGTGGAGAGCAATGCTAGACAAAGTCTTTGTTACACTAAGAATTCTTCTTCAAAGAAAATAGTTTGGTTTGAATTATTGGTGAGTGGACAGGAGTCAGTCTAGCATGAAATCTGTGTTCATGGTTATGATAATTGGATGTGAGCTATTACGTATACAGTAGTATCCCTTTGGATTTTACGGGTTTATTGATGTGAGAAAACTGTTGGAATTTAGTCTGCTCTAGTTAAACTCTTGTAGTTTGAAATAGACTGCAGCCATCTTCAGCCCTCTTTAAGTTATAAAGCTGTCTGTAAATTGATTAGGAAGAAATTAGAGCTAAGCTGAGATATAGAGTACATGGGATTTGTGTTCATTTAGCTATGCAGACTTAAAATTTAAATTGACCTAAATTTCATTTAGCAGAAACATAATTTTTTTTTTTTTTTTCCTGTTGCACTGTGTATCCGTTAGCAGCACAGAGGAGCGTGCTAGAATGATGAAATTTGAGTACTAGTGTGTGTGGAAGAGCAGGCAGAAAGGATGTGGATAATTCATGCTTGATTTACTTATGTTGATGAGTTGCTTTACTCTGCCTCACTGGAAATTTATCTTACAAGAGAAAAGGATTCGTAAGTAAACAAAAAGCACACAGAGAAAGAAATACAGACTCTGGTCTATATTTAAATTACAAGTCTGTCTCCAAGTACGGAGTTTGTTTCTGAGGAGTTTGAGTTTGCCACATTAGTACTTGCCTTTGGGGGACCTCCCTGGCAGTCCTGACAGCCCCTCTCATGGGTACTGAAGGATGTCTTACAAGCTAAGGGTGCATATTTCCCTAAATGGCGTGTGTTTAACTTTGAATGTTACAGTCTCAGTGTTTTACAGCTGTTCTTATAAAAACCAAATTACGCTGTAATAGCTATTAAATGAATTCAGGTATTTTCTCAGAACAAGTCAGGTTTTTAATCACCTTCTGTCTACCTGCATCCCCTATTATCTATAACTTGATGCCTTTTTTTTTTCCTACCCAGTATCACTGTATTCCCAAAACTTTGTAGATAGCGTTATCTCTGATACTATCACAACTTTTAAGTTACCACATTAAATATTTCCTTCCAGTGGAGTATGTTAAAGTTTATAAAAACCTATCATTTATACGAGTTAACTGCTTTCCCTCCTTGAGCTTGGTAAGCTGGCTTCAGTCATTCACCTCTGTTTTTATTATTGGGTGGTGTTTGGGCTACATCCAAACCAGTGTGTTATCCCTGCCTGTCTAGATGTGCTAGTCCTGCTAGCACACATTTGCCAAGAGAAGAACTGTTTTCTATTCTATTCTATGTTAACAGTGTCTTTTATCTTAGAACGTGAGAAAAGAATAATTTATTTGAAAGGATAAGAAAGAATGGAGTGCTTGGTTTTTCCAGCACAGTTAAAAATGTATTTTGTGCACATGTCTGACGTTTCTGTCAGCACTGAAATGTCATTCCTTTCAGGTTTCATTCAGGCCGCATTCTGTGGCACCAGATGTTTTAACTGTTTGTAATGTGCCATTGACAGGAGTTTTGCCTCATGGATGGAGGTATTATTTGGACACATTTTAACTGTATTAATGGTAATTTTCAAGTTTATGTGCAAACAGGCAGCTGAGCTTTTTCTCTTCAGCTCAGTTATACATTTGATGTATTTCAAATACTAAGCTTCTCCACATCATTTCAGTTAGGTCCTGCTTTCAGCTGGAATCTGATAGCCAACAGTTGAAGAACAGTTTCCAAACGTCCTGTCAGCTGTAAGTCTTGGGACTATAAAGTTGGTTTTGTTTTTTTTCTTTTCCATATGATCCCAGCAGCACAAGTAAATGTTCAGCTTTGGCACTGTGGTTGAAATTGAGCGTTGGCGTGTTTCTTCCAGCAGCCTGCTTAATCTGTACCAGTTACACTGTTAGCATTCCAGTGGAGGAGGGAGGGTATGGATGCTGAACTTCAGTTTAGACTCCGTGCTGCATGAACTTGCTTGTTGGAAGAGTATTTTACAACCTGGGGAAAAACCAAAAAGTTTTCAAAATACCACTGTCTTGAAGTTTTGAGAGAAGGGAATAACTCTGCTCTGTGAGTTATCATATTCTTTTGTATCACTTTGTATATGACAGAAGATGTTTATCTTTCCAAATCAGTTGAGAGGGTTTGACTTTGTAGCCATTGATACAATTTTCTCCTTCTCTGTGCTTTCTCTGGGTCTGGTTCAAGAAAGTTGTGTTTTATTTAATATTAAACTGCTTTCATTGACCTTTAGGGAATTGCCCAAATGAAACAGACAAGTAAATCTTTTCCCTGGTTTCATAAATTTAATAAAAACTTTCGGTTAAATTTAATTTAGAGTTGCTCTAGGATTTTATTGGCGCTTCATACAAAAAAGTTCAGTGTTCCATTTCTCTCCTTCTATACACTAATGTATTTAGATTTGTAACAAGTTTTTACTGTTTTAATTTCAATCGAATTCCCATTTCAACAGGTTGCTAACTGTAGATCGTTGAAATTCTCTTTTTTAGAAGACATTGTACTGGGTATCATGAACATCAATGATTTTGTAATACTCCCAGGCTCAAAAACTGGAACTTCAGTGAGATTAAAAGCAAAGTAAGTGCATTTTATCTGATTGTAATAGAGATTTTTTTTTCATGATTTTTATTAAGTTTTAATGCAACATTAAGTAGAAGATGTTTGTGTAACAGCAAGAAGAATCATGATGTGTTTCTTTTCTGGTATTTTCCCTATGCTTTTATCCTTAAGCCTTTCTTTTCTTAGTCTTTAGCCTAGTTTCTGAGTAAGTTTATAGGTCTTATAACTGCATATCTAACATATAAACGTTGTAACAAACAATACTAAAGAAGTCACTGGGTTAGTTTATTTTAATATAATTGAGCAACAAACCTTTCTGAATGCAGAGACAATTGTATCATTTTTAAGTTGGCCACTCGAAGGCCGATATTGGAGTAGCCGTATCACTGTCAGCATACCCCTCTGTGATGAGGTATTCTTGGGTCCAAGGAGTTTGCGTCTGACCTGCTCACAATTTTCCACAACTGTTTTCAGTCTTGCTGGCAGATAGAAGGGTGATGTGCCTTTAATGACAAATTTTTCCCCTTTTTTTTTTTCTTGCTGGTTTAAACTTTTTCAGGTGCGTTACTGTCTTTCATGTAATTTCTAATGAATATTTTACTACTCTAACTTCTCCAGAACTGTCAGAGAATTACAGTTGGATAGAGTGCAGTTAGAAACAGAAACCAAAGAGATGGAGAAGAAATTACGGCAACTACAGTCAAACATGAGGAGAGAAAAAGAAGAGAGAAAGTAGGTTAAACTTCTGTTTCAAAAAAAGGAATCCAACGAGATGCTCTCTCCACACCTGCCCCTGCCCCAGATAGGAGCTCTTGCAAAGTTTGGAATTCACAATGGTGTTCATTCTTCTCTCCTCAATCTTCCTTCCCAGTGATAAACTTGCTACTCTATGAATTTTTGTTTATTTTTAAACTTCCATGTAAAATTTTTATTTTTTTCTTCTTTAAGTAAACTAACAAATCCTTCCTGGTAGGGATATTCCTTCAGCAGCAAAGATCCCTTTTCCTCATTGATTCCCTCTTCTGCCTTTTTCCCCTTGTCTAATTGGATTTGTCACCTTAGTTTTAAAGCAGGAGAGAGAAAGTGGTTTCTCTTGCGCTATTTCAGTCTTATTTCTGAAGTTTCTGAAGAGGATGCTGTTTGTAATATTGCTTTGATCCTGTTTTGCATGCATCTGCGTAGCTTCCCAGAAAGTCATTTTCCGTATGATGGAAAACATGGCTTGGAAAGTAAGCATAATGTAATGAAGCAAGTGCTAGGGTGGAAGTTTCAATCTCAGCTCTGTTACTGGCTCACTCTGAGCGTTAGCAGATCTCTGCAACATCTGCTTCCCTTTCTTTGTACGTCTGCCTGGCGTATTTTGTCACTGGAGAGACGAGTGCCTTGGATACCTTAGTGCCTTAGTCTTGGTAATGCCAAGGGGCTGCTCTTTAAAGCTCTGTAAACTTTTGCTCAAGCTCTTGAGTCAGTGTTTTCCAGATAGTGCGTGGCACTTCTTCCTCCGTATTGTTCTCATGCACTTCTTGTAGTGTTCTCATGGCCTTGTACATGTAAGCCCTGACAGTGGTGGTGGTGTGAGTTCAAATGGCATGAATCACTGGCATTTGCACCACTGGTGGGAAGATCATCCCTCTTCCCTCCCATATGTTTTCCTTACCTCTTGCATTTTATGCTTTAGTTTGTTTTGCACTGTGTTTGATTTTCTCTAAAACAAAGTAGATCAGTCATTTCAATACTTGATAAATATGTAATAGTGTATTAAGCAGCGTGCTAAAGCTGAAAATCACTGTTTAATCTCCCTTAGTCTTAAATTCTTCCCCACTGTCTTCCGTGTTTGTCACAGTAGTCAATATCTGATATTCACTGAAATCTTAATTGTAGGTATGTGTTCCTGGCTTCTTAAAAGATTCTGCATTTTAGCTGTGCTGGATGAATGCGCTAGAGTAAATTGAGATGAAGATTTATCTAAAGCATGCTGCTGTTGCATTTTTATTCTTCTAAAATCAACCTTAGAGAATTGATGGGATTTTCTTACGTCTAAAAACTTAGACCAATTTGATGGTCTAAAAATAAGTACTTTCTTACACAGTTGATGATTTCACTATGATTAAAGTAGATGTAAAGCAGGTTTCAGTGGAAGGGAGGTGTTTGTGTTTTGGGGAATTGATGATCCTATAGACAAGTGTTTTATCTTTGTGATGCTCTGTTATTTAAAAACTTGAAGGAAAACCTCTATGCTTCTCTTTTTTACAGAAGGCATAATTTTTAAGTTCTTTCTTGCTCTTGGTTCATAGGAAATCAAGTGCTTATCATTGGAAATCTGGACAGGCAGTACCAATGACCAGCCGTGCTCGAGTTTTGTCACAAAGCAAAGGAAACAATAATAAGGTAGTAAATTATCAGTATATTGGCAGTAAAACTATTTAAAACAAAACAAGATTTAGAACATTTAAGCTATGGAACGTGGGAATTTCAGATACTGTAAAAATAAAGGGTTAAACACCTTCTGACTATAATTTCTGATTGTTTATTTTTCCGTGCCAAGCTTATGGTTCCCTTTCTGCTGGAGGAACACCAAGTTCTGTTTGGTGATCTGTTGTTTTTTTGATTGCAATAGAGAGCAAATTCTCATTGCTTCTACAGATTTACTATTGTAAGAGTCTCATTAGGTATTGATGGAAGTCATCAGGAGCCTGTCTTTCAAATTAGGCCTTGTCTAATGTCCATTATGAACCTGAAATACGAGGCTTCAGGTGACATTTTGAGTAAAAGTTCTCTATCTTCATAGATAAAAGCTATGAAAAAGGCACACCACATTAAAAAAATACTACAGGTAAAGTTTTTTTCTTTAACTCGGTCGCTGCGTAATGGTATCTGCATTCACAGTAGAACTCCCATATGACTCTCTGGTTCATTCTTTCTTTTCTTTTTCCCCACTTTTTCATGTCCTGTAACCTTTCTTATGATTCTTCTGAGTTTCTTTCCTCTCAGTAAGTACACAAGGAGACTCAGAACTTGACTTGCCACTTGGGCCACAGTAGCTGGACAAGTCCTACATTCATCCTGAGGACTGATGCTATTTGGTCACGTGTGGGTTAAACAGATCTTTGAAGCATTCTCTTGGACAAGGACTGGGATCAAGCCGTTCTTTTGGACTGAGTCTGAATGCTTCTGAGTGTTTTAAAAAGTAGATTAGGTTTATCAGTTGACCCTTGTTCTATGACATTCTTGCTTAGACCTAGAAGGAATGAACTTTCCTGCTAAGTCATTGAAAAATTTTTCTTTTTAATATGTACACAGTGGGGTATTTTCCCCTTATTTGCTTCTGGAAATGACCAGGGCAATTTTGCTCAAACTCTCAAAAAATATTAAGGATAAGGCAGATGTAAGGGAATGGTAAAAGTTGGTCAAATTTGTAAGTAGCTGAAGACTGGACCTTGTAGGGAGTGTTATCACTTCCAACTGTAATAACCTAGTCTTAATAGTTTATTCTCTAGTGAAATAAATTCATCATTTTAATAGCTTAGGCTCTTGTCCTTGAGGCTTTATACATCATGGAAGCAAGCATTAGGTGTATCCGTCATCAAATAGTGTTCATGAGTGCTGTTAAAATACCAATTGCGATAACAGAGCTTATGTTCTTTACTTGATCCATCAATTAGTAAGGATTTGGGGATCCCCTACAGATTTTTCGAAGTAGCTCAACTTAGAGATACTTCCTCTTTCCTGTAGCAGACACTGATGTGTCTGGAGAGGCATGCAAATTATACTGAGTGGGACATAAAAAGGGAGTTTTCTCTTAGAATTTTTTTTTTCTTTTTTTTTCTGGGAGCCATGCTATGTATGCTATGTTGAAATGAGAGCTGCTAATGAAGAGAGACCACTTGAAACTAGCTGAAATAAAGCTTGTGTAAGCCTGAAGAGAAGAACAGGCAATGACAAATTCAGACTAAGCCATCACAGTTGCTATTTGAAGTCTTTTGAAGCAGCAGCAGTTTGGCAGGAAGCTCTTCTCGGCCAACACACTCAATTTCAATAAAATTGCCTACTTGCCCATGAGTAGAAGAGAGGATCAGAAGGAAGAGGTTTTCTTTAACTCACCTCTTTCTCTTTCCCTTTTTCTGAGACAAGTAACTCAGAGCTGTTACTACTTCAAAGACCTCAAGATTTCAGCTGTGATGGCTAAGGAGAAGATGCATTGGGCAGAATTTTCAAAAGGGCAAAATTAAAATGTCTGCAGGTATGTAAGATTAGGAGGAGGGAAAGTGAGGGCACAGTGTGGACTCTGCTTGTGGGGAAAAACTGAGGAACAAAACCATTGGAAATGATCAGTTACTGGGGTGCTAGGTGATGGAAGGGTAATGAGGAGAAGCAGAAGAAAACCAAACTGACACCTACTCCCCACAGGTAGGTAGATTTCCATGCAGATTATATGTGCATTAGGCTTTGCTGGTTGACATTTGAGCTTAAGTCACACTGTGGTCATGAAAGTTCTGGAGGTCTGCGCTTGTGGAAAACACTTGCTATGTACGTTTTGCTGGGCAAACAAGGACAATGTCATTTCATGAATGGGGAGGGAAATTGGTCACAAGCTGAATGGCTGTCATGAACAAGACATGGAGTTTTCTCTTTAAATACATGCTTAGCTATTTTCCTAGAAATGGTAACATTTCCATTTTATGAAAGTTAGTCTTTTATTCATTTTCATTTAATATTCATAGTCCATTTACCTTGGTGTTTATATATATATATGTAAATATTCTTCTATGTAGGTTTCTTCAGGAAAAGTGAAGTTGCAAATACTCAAAGAACAGATTCAAGGTAAAGATATTTTTGTTAACTAAATAAAAACTCACAAACTTCTGGTAGAGTATCTGGTTCTTGGAGGCTGCTGCAGGTAAGCAATAAAGACATCAGAGACGGGAGTACTGGATTTGGTTTTTTGTTTGTTTTTTTTTTTTTCCAGAGCCAGTGAAAGAACTATCTAAGCATGAAATGGCAAATACTGTAGCTCCTGAAAAAACGGAATTGAAGGGGACAGCATGTGGACTACATGAAATTAAGAGTGCACTGCTGGTAAGAGATTGATGTATAGAAATACATATGTGCATGCCTCAAACACAGGTGCAGATCTAAATATTACGTTAGCTTTCTGTATGTTAGTTTTTCTGTACAATGCAGTTGTATGATGGTAGTCTGGGGATGTCACACTAGCTGCCTCCGCCCCTTCCGAAAAAGGGAATAATTTTAATGGCAATCTTGCTACTTTGAAATAATAAAGTCAAGGAACTCATTTGAACTTTTAGCCTTAGCTTTTCTGGTGAATTAAGGATGTTTTTTAGTACTTTATTTTTGCAGTTTGTTCTGCAGGGAGAAAGAAGACTTTACTAAGATGGCAGCTTGAGGTGCCATACTGACTATTAGATGTGCAGCAACTTAAAAAGAGGAAAAAATTACTTAAGTATTTAAGATTAATTTCATCCTACTTTATTTAAATATCTTTCTGGAGCTGAAATTATAGTAATAATTTTTCTCATCTGTTTCCCAAAATACGTTGGTGATATCCACTTTAATTCTAGGATTTCTTGCTGCGATAACTACTTGGGTTGCATGAGGTAAAGGGAGGTTTTATATGCTGATCTCCCTGAATGGCAAGGAAACAGATTAAATGATTCTGTTATCAGAACTGTTACCAGTTCTTTAACAGGGAGTTTCTTTAAGCTGTATTTTTATTACTTTGCCCAGCATATAAATGTGGATGAAGACTGATCTCTGACTTAACTGAATACTACCATATGATTAAAATAAGATGTATGGTTTCAGGCAAATAGGGCAAAATTGAGTGGTCCTTGAATATTTTGTAATTTTAAATACTTTGATAAGCACCAGGGCACATTCTTAATTCTGACTGCTCTCTGAGCTGGTACTTGCTGCCTATGTGGAAATTAGCATTATCAAGTATGAGGTGATTTATATTTAATAAGAGATTTTTGCCTTTTAGCAAGCACAAATAGGAAACCTAGCCTCCAAAAATATGATATAGTGCCATATTATTCTGGCAGCCAAGAGGGCAAACCGCATCCTGGGGGGCTTCGAAGGAGCGATTATCCCACTGGATTCAGCGTTGACACGGCCTCTCCTGGAGCACTGTGTGCCGTTCTGAGCCCCACAATTTACAAGGAATGTGAGGGTCCTTGAGGGAGAGCAGCAAAGCTGGTGCCGGGGCTGGAAGTCATGTCCTGTGAGGAGCGGCTGAGGACTTTGGGCTTGTCTAGTTTGGAGAAAAGGAGGCTGAGGGGCCACCTTGTTCTCTACAGTCCCTGGGGAGGGGAGGTGGAGAGGGAGGTCCTGAGCTCTTCACCCTGGTATCGAGCAATAGGACGTGTGGGAATGGTTCAATGCGCTTGTTCTTCGTGCGAGCTTTTAACCCGCAGGCGCTGCTGCACTGTAAATCCCCATTTTTAGGGAGCAGGGAGCTGTTCCCGCCCGTCCCGGGTTTGTGGGAGGCGGCGGGGGCCGCTCCCGCCTGTCCGCTGGGTGCGCGGCCAGGGCGGGCCGCCAGGGGGCGCTGCGCCTCCGCGGGACGCTCCCGCCGCTGGGGAGGCCCCGCCGCGCCGGGCGCACCGGTTGGCGCTGCTCGGCCCGTGTCCGCCCGTTTGAAGGAACGGGCGGGCTGGAAACCCTGACTGCTGCGATGGGCTGGGCTGCCATTTGCTTCTTGCTTAGCCTCCCCCTCCTCAGTTTAGGCGGAGTGATGCTTCTAAATCCTTAATTCTTGGTCCCAGAAACTCCGGTATTCTGAGCAGCACTTGTCAGGCCAGGGCAACGCTGGTCGGTAGCAAGGCTGCTGCTTGGGTTACAAAGGGATTACTTTAATGCTATCACATGATTTACTTAATCAGTAGAAAGTTTTTCAGCTAAAAAAAGAGTTTTCATAGATGCGAATAGCATAGCTGTTTTATTGCAATACATACGGAGAAAAAAAATCATGCTGGCTTTCCTTGTGCCTTGGTGGGTTTTGTAGTTATGCAGTTCCTACTTATAATTGTGTCTGTTCTATCAAATGCCACTTTCAGCATTCCTGATTTCTTTCATACTTGGATTTCAGTCACAAAGGAATAAACCGTGAGGAAACTGAAATGTTATATAATACAGTGGAGGCTTAAGTTGTGTGTAATTTTATTATTCAGCACAGTAATATTCAGCTTCTAACATACAACTTTATGTCGCGTATCTGTTATGAAACAATAAAAAATTTATAATTTTATAATTAGGGTAGTAAAGATTCCTCCTAGAACTACTGTATAACACTTAATTGTCACAAACTTAAGTTTCTCGTGCATCGTATCTGATTGCATTTCATAAATGGGTTGTAACATCTCTTTATTTGAGCCAAATTGTACATGCATTTTTGATTTTTATCTTTTGGACAAAACCACTGTTTTTGTTCACTTAAGGTTATTCCAAATTTTAATTTGATAAATGCCATGATTTGCTTTTTAAAATACTTTTCCAAATACATATTATTATGCTTGTTTTCATTCTCTTTCATTCTTATGTAAATGATGACTCTTATAGCTGGATTTAATGAATCAAAGAGAAGCCATATGAAGAACGATTTATGAAAAAATGTTTGGATTCATATTTCATTGTTATGATTACAAAGAATCAAAGTTAGTTTATCATCAGAATGCAAGCTAACAAATATAGTGTAAATCAATTTAACTATTTCAGTTGTACCGTATGAGGTTTTCATGAAGGCAGATTTTACTTTTTGATGATGTCACTGGATATGTCATTTTGTTATTCCACTAAAATTTATTTGATACCTCATTCTTTTTTCCTCAAAATACAATCCTTTTAGTAATGCAGTAAATTGTCAGTTGTTGGTCTAATAAATACATCCTTGTCGAAATGATCCTTACTCCTAGTATGTTACTAGAAAGATCACATCATTTGGTGGAAAAACTTTAGGTGAACATTTAAGGAAATTACAGAAAGATACACCATCCTGTGAGTAACAAAAAACCAGCAATAAATCATCTGTTTGGGATGATGCATTGTCCTGAGTTATGCAGTGGGTATAAAAGTTTTACCATGAGCTGTTTTACATGGATATAAAAATATGTCTGTACACACATCTAAATACGGAGTGTTTAGGATTTTTTTTTTTTTTTTAATAGACTGTAACAGAACTTTTAAACCTAGAACTGAAATCTAGGTGCTAGCAATAGTAAGACAATAATAAATCTAGAGATTTTTAATGCATTCTCTTTTAGAAATATATATAATATAGCTAAAATTTTGGTATTACTTTTATTTATTTATTATCTTTATTATAATTAAATTAATATATTTATTATATTTTAATTTTGGTATTTATATTTATATATTATTATTATATATTAGCTACCTCCCTCACCTTTTACTGGTTCTTTGCTATTCTCTCCAGTCTTACTCTGAAACTAATTAGAAACTGCCTCTATTAATAACAGGAGCTAACAAAAGGGTGCAGAGAGAGATTCCTGTGTTGGATAGGCACTGAAGTAGGAGAAAATTAGCATCTGAGTTCAGTTTAACATGAGGCCAGAACAAATAAACTTTGCAAGTGTTCTCTAAAATGGCTTTTGCAATTCTTGCTTAAGTGTTTTGAAGCAATTGAGCAGCATCTCAGTGAAGGTGTTCATGGTATTTTTACAAGTAATACAGCAGTGTGAGCCTGTCTGCTATCTGCTGTTACATGCAGTGTGCTCTGCCAAAAAGAACCATACATAATGCAACTGTGCTTGCTCAGAGAGAGCAGGTGTATGAAGCTACATCAACAAAATGATTTCTTTCAAAGAAATGTGACTTCTACTGAATTATACGGTAATGTTAAGATTATTTTCTTCATGTGGGGTAAAAGAAATTGACACAATCTTTAGGTATGTGCTTCTGAATGCATGTGCCATAGGAAACAGAATGAGTCAAGGAGAAGGGCAATTACAGAGAGAAATTCCCTTCTTTCTCTTTAAATGTGTGCTTCTGTGGTCTCCATGTGTGTTAGCAATACGTTGGTGATGTTGGGGAAAAAAAAAATTGCTATCAGTTACAGATTATTATAGACTATTAGGCTTGAGGAGAAAGACAAAGCACACATGTTGGTGCAGTAAACTTTGAACCTTGTTCATCCTGCATTGCGGCGTAAGAATCAGAGGCAAAGGGACAAAGTAGCCGCTGTTTGAAGCTGTCAGCCTCCCTGCGTACTCGCCGGCATCTCACAAATACCATTCACTGTGCAACCAGCGACTGCAAAGTTTCTGATTACTCTTTCTGCCTGTCCCTTTGCTGCTCTTGTGCTTTCATGGTAAGGATATGATATGTGCCTTACTTGAGGGTTTTATAGCAAAAGCTTCTTTCCTTCTGGTCTTTCTCTGCATAGGGAGGGCGTGTAGGGAAAGGATGAAACAAAATATTTTTTGTTTTTAGTTGATAATCATTCAAGAGTTGACAATCAAAACCTTCATATTACATTTCCACAGTAATTTGCTTTGTTCTAATGAAGACTGCAAATGAGTAAAGTCTCAGTGTGAGTAAAAATGTTGTTATTCTTCTGTAGCTAATTTCAGTCAAACTTACCTAGTTCTTCATACTTTGAACTTTCCTGGACTGTTTTTTGTATGTGAGTGGATATCCTGGTTGGTTCCTTAAATGAATGTTTTCCTCTTGTTGTCCTCTACAGATGTGCTTCTCTCTGCTGAAAAGCTTCAATAAGCAGAACTTCATTTAAAAAGTACATAGCTCATAAGTTTGTTTAAATGATTTGTGCTGCATAAAACACCTCACTTAGTGTGTCCTGTGTAGTACCTAATGGAATATTCAGATTATTGAATTTTTGCTCACACGTTGGCACACTATTGATTATTGAAATTATGTGCTTATGTCACAATCGCTCTTCAATATGTGGTTACTTACCTGCTAATGGTGTTTAATATGGTGTTTAGTGGAATGTTTGAGTATGTTTGTAATCAATCGATGGCTTTATAATGTTTCATTAACAGACAGAAGCTGATAGACATGTCGGAAAATTGGAAGCCATTGATGACTTAATCAAGGAAGTAAATCTGAATGGATCGAAAATTAATCATGAGCAGAAGAAAGGAAATAGCGAGCAGCAGGTCACATCAGACAAGTTTTCATCTCTGCTAGCGTCAGTAGGCAGTGCTAAGGTAGTGTACAGTTTGGAAAAAAAAAAAAAATATTGTTTAGGACATCTTAGGTAGAGCGGCCTTAGGTTTTTCCACAGTGTGCCAGGCGAGGGATCAAGCTCTCAGACTTGCGCAGCCCTTTGACCCCTCTTCATGTCTGTGGGCATGATGTCCATCCTGTACGTAGCATGTGGGCTGTCCATGGCTACTGCTTTCTGCCTACTAAAAGCATTTCAGTTAAATGTTTTGTGTCTGTGCTTATACATAACTTTGTCATTTTGCTCTTGATATAGAACATTGCAATTTAATTGTGAACAAGACCGCATAAAACCTGAGTGATCTTGATTTCCCAGGGTAGCTAGACTATGCCCAGAAAAAAAAGGGTGCTGCATTTCCATAGCTGATGCTAAAAATGTTGTTGCTATTGTATGTAACTGGGGAGAGGATTATCATTGCAAGTGTTGTATTAATGAAGTTGTGGATCTGATTTAGGAACTGTCCTCGGCATCAACCTGTAAAGGCCTTGAAAATCAGGACAAAGAATTATTACTAAATGGTACATTTAATGAGGAAGAATCTGCAAAGTCTTTTCAAAAAGCTTTGCTTCAATGGAGAAAAGACAATTATGATCACAGAGAACAATTGCGTGCCCGTGAGGTCCTATCAGGTATGGTTTCTTTCTGTTTTAATTGCATTTTAAAAACATTAGGAGCCATTTTGGTGAGTTAGCAGATTTTTGATTAGTGAAAGTAGATGTTCTGTTAGAATAGTAAATGTTTCCTCTTTTCTCTCTGTGTTCCTTTATAAATGAACAACCTCTGAAGTTTTTTTTTAATAACGTGCAGATTAGTGTTTATCCCATTCTTATTGGCCAGATTGTTTAACTCATGTCCCTGTACTTTCCTGTGGGGTGATTTCTCACTTTAGACTTTAATATGAACTGTAGTGCTTGAGCATAAAGGCACAGCTTTTAACTGAGCCGAGGAATGTGCCTGGCTCAGGATTTCCTATGTTGTTTCAAAGTAGCTTTTCTGCTTGCCTTCCACAGGCTCTTAATATTTCTTTGTCCCAGTGAAAAGATGCAATCAGTTGAAGTATGCATGGAAAAATATGAAAAAAACTCCCTCTTGTCTGAGTGGGTTTATACAAGTTAGTCTCCTTCCTCTAGTCCATGGATGGTGTTCATTCTTTCTGTATGATGTGGTGGGATTTTTATCTGTGGAGTCATGGATTCCACCCCTTCCCCTCCACCCACCACCTATGTGGTAATTTTATTTTATGTGAGAAGCTGTAATAAGTGAGTTTTTACTGGCTACCCTCACTACTGACTGCGGTGTGTAAATCTAATACTACTGGCCATTTAAATTTTGGAATTATGCAAAGACTTAGACATAGACTACAACTGTGACATTAATTAAAAAATAATGTAGTTAAATAGCAAGTTTATAAATCTGAATAGCTATTTAATTTTTTTTTTTTCATAATTCTAGTAGAATCTGTGGGAATTTGTGAGGTACAGACCAATCTTACTGTTATGAAGGAACCTATCCAGATTGAATTCAAGAAGGGTGGCCTGAGCTACATGGAGAAACTTTTGCTTAAGAAATACAAAAGGTATTCTTGAAATTGCTGGTACTAGTGAAAAAAGTCAGAGATACTTAATAACATTAACAAAAATTCCATTGAAACTTTAAAAATATTAAATATATTATCAAGAGTTAAGATGACTATATACAGGGTGCTTTATTTTAATAAAATAACATTATAACCAGACTTGATGACTTAGTATTTCAGAATTCTTTCAGAGGTAGTACTTGGAGGGATTCTCTTTGCTGTCAGTTGTAAATTTGGAGACTGGCAATAGTACTTGGTTGCTTGATTTTGGGGCATTTGCTCCAGGACCTTTATAGAGAAAAGGAAGTACGATCTTCAGGATGCTTTTGTAAACATTACAGAGTTGGTTTTTTAGACCCTGAGGTGCCAGGTTATCTCGATGCAATTAGGAAGAGTTGCTGCTTTTCAGCAGCATTTAATACTGCTGCAGTAAGTAGTGTAGTGTTTTGTTTTGTTTTGTTTTTTAATAACTGTGATACTATATATTAAAAAAAATGATGACTTTTAAAGATGGATTTATTTTCCTTCTTTAGAACTCCTGTTGATCAAGTTTCTGGTAGTTGCATTAAACCTGTACAAACACCGAGTGTACAGCAGACTGGTGAAGGAGGGGAAGAAGGAGATGATGATGTCAATGACTTAACAGGTGTAATAGATATCTGTTTACTGAATCTAGCTATTAAATACTACTTCTTGGGATTTTTTTTTTTTTTTTTTTTTTCTGTGATTGCTGAGCAGTTAAAGTAACAATAATGAACGGGGAAATTTATGGTACTTTACAATAAGTGAAAAGGTTTGTGTTTGTATAAGTGTATCTTGAACAGGAAAAGATGAAATGCATCAAATTAATTATATTTCACAGTTGAAGAGGTGAAGAGATATTGGACATCTGTTTTTAGACAGGAAGTACCCAACGCTGTTTCTGAAATGGCAGAGTCCTCTTTGAAAATTGAGTTCCTTGATGATGTAAGTATGTAATTAAGGGCTTTGTGAATCTTCACAGTGATCTCAAGTGATATGTTTAAATGTTAATCTGTTAAATATTTAAAGTAGCAATAGTTAAATAATTTCTAATTTAAAAAAATATTGGCCCATTGTTGTCTTTATCCATACAAATGTGGCAAATTTATCTTTCCAAAGGTTCCCTGTAATTTTTCTCTGTTGTGTACAGGGACTCTTACGGTATAGAAATTACACAAAAATAGAATCTGCAGACATTTGATCACTTGAGTTATTATTATTATTTTTTTTTTAATTAATCTATTGCTGAATATGTGGTTTTTTGTTTTGTTTTGTTTTTTAATTAGTCTTATGGTAAGGACTTGGAAGAATCATCTAACTTTTTGACAGTACAAGCTGGGGCTGTGGGACTGAACAACCAAAGAAAAATGGAACCACTCAAGCAGTGCAGAAGGTATGAGAAATGCAGAGATTATTTGAAAGAGAAAAGGGAATAATTCTATCTTCTGACTTAGTTACTTTCCTAAGAAACAGGTGCTTTTATTTGCAGACAGTCGTACTTCATATGAAGGGGAGAATCCTTGTTTGTTAATTGCTTTTCTCTCAGTAGGAGCAGGGGCTAGCATACAGACCAGTTTTGTAATTGGTTGGTGGTGTGTATGTTTAAGATAATTTCACTCGACTAATCTTGTAATTCCAGGCAAAACTGAGAGTCCTAATAATTAATGATACATGTACAATTTTTCCGGTCTCCCAGAATTTATTTATGATTAGATGTGATCTCTTTTTGTTATATTTTATTCTTCTGGTCTTTCCTCCTGAGCTGACACTCAGTATTTTTTTTACCTCTTCCTCTTGACAGAAATCCTGTTTCTCCTAAAGGAGTTTCTCAAGGTAAATTTGAATTATTTGTACAATATACATGCATGTATACAGTTTTATCATTCTCATATAGGATGTGGTAGTCAGCTGTGATGATTGTCAAATGGTTGAGAGCTAACCCTTTATCAAGCAGATGAAGTGATTGTACAAATATCATAATTTATCTGTACTGCATTAGATTTAATGTATGGCATGTGTCCTTTTTATGTAGAAAAATGCTTTTAGGTATAGGTTGAGAAATGGCATAAATTATTACCTGTTCTGCATGAAAGATCATTGTTTGTGTAAGTATTCCAGTGCCTGTTGCATGTCAGTGAAATCACCATGGAAGTCTGGCAGCTTTATTTTGTGACACTCTTAAAGGGTCTCAAAGATCTTGCTCTGTGTCCTAAACCTATGTAAAATATATTGTCCCTTTTTTAATATTAAGAAGTAAGTTGGAATGTAAGTGTACTTAATTTCTTATTCTTGCAAGTACCAAACAATTGCTTCAGCACTTCAGAACCTAGCACTTGTTCCCTTTTTGCTTAGTTCAAGAAACTGCTTATTTAAATCTTCAAATATGAAAAAGCAAACAAGAGCTGACTAATGAGATGTGATTTATGTGTTTCTTTGGGCAGAGGATAAGAAATAAAATGGCTATGTCTTGTATGAATGAAAAACAGTTTGCAGAATCATTCACAGCCTGATTGTATTTCAAACCATTCTACTACTTGTAAGGAAATTTTATGAAATTGCTACTATTGCAGTTCTTATGCTGGCACTGGTTAGATTATGGCATTCTAAATGTAAACAAAACATTCTAAATGTAAACAAAACTTTCCATGAAGAAGTAGTTGGAAATATGTTAAAATTATTATCAAGATGTAATATTTTCATAGACAATGATGTACAGGAACATTAGATATGGAACTGGTTCTACCACCTTGTAAGTCTAGTCTGTGTACGTTGGCATCTCTGGACGTCAGGCAAGAAGCTGATGAAAGTTAACTGTTCTTATTTGTAATTTTATGGCGTAGGGATAACTTAACTTAAATGGAGGCTTCCCATTTTAAGTTCATTAAGAAAATATAGTAGACTTGCAGGTTAGAATTCATATTAATTTCCATTTTAAAAAAATCTTACTTTTATGATTTTTTTTTTTGTACTCTTATAGAAAAAGTGTTTGTCTGCAATCTTGAAAGAAATGCAGAGCAAAAGGCGAATATTAGACAAAAGACTGTGAGAAGATCACTTCACTCCTGTAAACTACCTGAGAAGATTTCTAACCCTACTGAGCTAATGAGCAACAAATATAGCCTTGAGACACGACTGCAGAAACCGAATAAAGATTCGCAAGAACTGGACAGTGTCTGCAATAGCCAGAGTTTGATTTTGCCTGTAATTACAAAGTCTTCAGTGGTAAAATATTTTAATCTTTCATTGCTAAATAGATAAACTATGTTGCTTAATCTACTTTCCTAGTTTAGCATGAGACAACATACCATCTTGCTGAATCACTCAATGAGTGAGTGATAGTTGTATGGTTACCATGAAATATTCTACCACTTTTCCCTATTCTCCCCCTGACTGTTTCCCCCCCAAAGCCATCAGGAGTATAGTTTTAATCAGAGGATCGTCACTGCCTACAATATTTCATCTGTAGGGGATAAAGGCCTCTGTGCTTTCCAGTTTGTATTGTCAGTCTTATCTTGATATTCAAAAAAAGCAAAGGAAACAACAGACTAATCTCAGACCAAAAAAAAAAGTGTGTTGGGGGAGAAGGGAGCTTTATTACCACGCCATCAGAATCATTCCAAGTTTTAGGAAATGAACATTTTATTAATATAAACTTGCAAGGGCAATTTAGGAAATTTTCTGTTTCTTTTCCTGTTTCTAATATCTTTGTGTTTTATTCAAGTTACAAGATGTAGCCAAAAGACAGAAATCTGTTTCTACGTGGTATTGGGGACTTCAAGACTTCTTTGTTGGTGGTGCAAACCCTAAACAAGTAATGCTCGAAGCATGTTCTTCACTGTGTGCTGATTCAGGCCCTATGGATAGTAGCATCCCTTTTCCAGGTAATGACGTATGAATAAAATCTTTAAACAATATACATATATATCACTGTGGCTGTAGGACATCCTTCTCTTTGTGTAACTTTTATCTAGCTTTATCTACTCTAGGAGTAACGTCAGGATAACAGTCATGCCGACATACATAACTGGTGCTGTGGAAGGATAAAATAAACTTTAATGATTTTTTTTTAATATATTCTGCGTAGAAAATTTCTTGCATGACTGCTCTAATGCAGCAAAGATAGTAACAGTAAATGCATATTAACACAAAACCTGCAAATAATTTCCTCTAATGCTTTTTAATTTCAGGAGATGGAAAGTGGGTCACTGAAAGGAGCTTAAGTGAATACGCGGATGATTCTGTAGTTCAAGGTGTCCTAGCAAGTCAGCTCAACAGACCTTCAAGTGGTTTGAAGACTCAAAATAGAATTTCTCCCCTGATGGTAGCATGGAGGCCATACCCAGGTAAGGACAGCAACAGCTTTGAGATCCTACTTTAACAGGTGAATTTTTCTTATGTAAGAAGTAGAGACACTATCTGTGATGATTCTGTTAAATTTAGGTCATTTTTATGTCGTCATCTGTGTATTTATATTTTGTGTATAATGGCTTACATACGTGGCATTGTTTCCAGAAGAATGGGCTTTTGAATTAAAAATTATCTCTTTCCAGCTGTCACTAATAGTTATTTTTATTGTGCTTAGTTTCTGCTCTTGCCTCTACCCCATTACTCCCTTCTTAGCGTGAATATTTAGATAATAAACTGTCTAGACCAAGATTATGTATTACTGTGTGTTTTGCAGCATCTAGTACAATATGGTTTTGATCTAATAAAAGATTTCTTCGTGCTACTGAAATAAGTCTTAACATGTGAACTACAGGAAACAAGTAATGCATAACTGCGTCTCCATTTTTTAGTTACTTTTCTCAATTTCAATTGTCTCCATCTCAAGAAATGTAGCTTACGTGATTTCTCTCATTTTGAGCAACCAGTTTGGCATTTTAATTTTGAAAACGCTATGTGTGGAAATTGAAACTGTCAATTTTGAATCCCAGAAAAATGTTTGAAAGTGTCTGTATTTTATTCATGTTGCCTTAAATTAAGAAAAAGACAGAACCGAAGTTTTAAGCTTTCTACACACATTCTCAGTCTCTCCCCTCCCCCAAAACTGGTGCCATCATACGTAATATTTAAATCACGTTTTTTTTCTGAAAGATACCCCTGAAGTATGAGGTGCTACTTCCCAATCTAATTGTAAGCTCTTTATCAACATTTCTTAATTTACAATCTTCAGCAAGATTAATAATTTCTTCACATCAATTCATAATCTTAACTACAATTAATGTCGTTAATGAGCTGAGATAAAATTCTCTTTATGTGTGAAGTCTTTAATTATTAGAAGTTGTGACCTTTTCTGTTATTTCAGGGAATGATTCTAGAAGACCTTGCTCAACAAATAAGCTACACTGTAAACTGACTGGAAATTGCCCAACAAACACACAGCCAAGACCAAAGAGTTCACCTGTGCCTATGTCTAGAGTTGATACTAAGATATTAAAGCACAAGTGCCTTGATGTAACTAAACAAGAAGAGTATCTCTGGGAATATAATGCTGACCAAGAAGCCCTACTTACTCTGGAAAAAGAATTACGAAGTTTTACAGGTAATTGGCAATACAGCTTTTTTTTTTTTTTTTTTTTTTTT
>JAAGAY010142020.1:5994-39819 GCA_011801015.1 Ardeotis arabs
AAAAAGAGAAAGGGAAAAAAAGAAAAGGAAAAAGAAAAGGAAAAAAGAAAAAGAAAAGGAAAAAGAAAAGGAAAAAAGGAAACAAAAGAAAAAAAAGAAAAGAAAAAAAAGAAAAGAAAAGGAAGAAAGAAAAAAAGAAGAAAAAAGAAGAAAAATAAAGAAGAAAAAGAAGATAAAATGAAGAAAAAAAAAAAGAAGAAAAAAAGAAAGAAAGAAAAAAAGACAGAGAAACTAAAACAAATCCAAAAAGCAACCAGGCAAACCGATAGCCCCATCGCGGCTCTGTGCCCTCGTTACGTTTAAATGCCCTCGGCCGGGCTGCGGGGCCGGCGGGTGAGGGGTGCGGGCGGGCTGGCCGCGGGACTTCGCATCCTCTCAAGTTTTCCAAGCCGGGCAAGAGCCATCTCCCGCTACCTTCGCCCACTCCCCGAGAGCTTTCGAGGCGTCCACGTTTATTTTAAAAACTCTTCCGAGAGCTGTAGTAAATTGCGTCTGCTTGTAGCTACAAAGGAGAAAGTTAAGCATTTGTCTGCGCTGTTGTATAAGCAGCCAGTTGTTTTAATTAAAGGGTGGGGATCCGTGATATATACACCAGATAAAAGCAAATGCACAGAATAAACTAATTAAAACATTGTGTTTGGAACACATTTTATTTCTTTTTTTGATCTTAGTCGTGTTTTAAAGAAATGTCAGCTCACTATAAAGCAACCTTATTTCCCTTATAGTGTGCGGCGCTTTTCAAAGGCTAGTGTGATATATTTTAGAAAAGAAATCCCGCTGTGAAAGCTTGCGTGTCTTCTCTTTACCAAACTAAGCTCTTGTCAATCACGGCGAGGCATATCCAATCACCGAGCCCCTTTTTGGAAAGCAGCTCATCCCGCTGTGCTTTTATAGATCACACCGCAGCCTGTTTAGATGCATTTTTACTCTCACTTCAGGAGCGGTGACTGATGAGAGCGCAGTTCCAGTACCGGCTTCCCCGAACGCCGGAGTTGCTGACAATTTCCCTGGCTATTGTGTGCCTGCCTTTCTTTCCCTCCTCCCCCTCTCCTCCTCTCTCCCGTTGCCTCTGTTTGTCACGGACACTAAGATGCAAGGGAATATCGGGGAGGGGGGTGGGATGAGCTTCCGAGGTGCTCATCACCTGCCTGGGACATGGTGACGGGGAAGGACATCCCTCGGCGGCTTGGGGCTCCCTCGACGGCAGCGGAAAAAAAAAATATTGTGGGCACCCCACCTTGCAACGGACCCCCCCTCGATGCTCACCGGGCTGAGGGCTGCAGGGAGCGGTTGTGTAAAGCCCCCCGTCCTCCCGAGCCCCGGGATGGGGGGGGAGGGTCCCGCCGCCCGTCGCGGGGCCGACTCCGGGCGAGGTTGGGTGGGGAGTGAAGCGGCGGAGCACGGCGAGGTGTGTGCCAGGGCGGGAGACACAGGACGGTCGCGTGGGGAACGGCGACACGGCCACCCGGGTTCGTGTCCTGTCCCCGCCACCCCCGCAACTGGCCACCCGACGCGGACCGCAACGGCACCGCCCGCGTTTTCTCTCCCTTCAACGCGAAGCCCCAAAATCGTTGCGTGGGCGCCGCATTTATCTCTCCATCCCGACGGCAAGCAAGTGAAAAAAATTAGACATTTTTCCTTTTCACTAAATTTCTGGACTCTAATTGAAGACAAGTGACAAATGGTTTTTATTAAAATCCCCCTCCTTCTCCTCCGCCTCCAGCTCCGGGTGTTTTCAGCCAAACCGTGCAAACCTCTGGCAACGCGCGCGTACTAGAAACGTTCGATATTTCACCGTTTGGTAACATATTAACGTCGCCGGGTTTTGCCTCTCTTCCCAAACGCAAATTTCGGGGACAGGGATGGGTCTTTCGATGTGCCCGTGTCCGAGAGCAGGGAAAGGGGAGCTGGGAGGGACGGGCATCCCCGACGCCCCTCCGCCTTCCAAGGCGACCTGGGCACAAAGGCTCCTGATGCTCAACCTATTTACAGAAATATCAGCCCCCTCCCCTCCCTTTGCTCCATCATTTTATCTCACAAAATTTCACACCCCTCGTTTGCAGGAGGTGGGGGGGCTGCAAGTTTTCCCCAGACGCTGGGGTCTCCCCACGGTCCTTGGGCGGATCTGGCCCGACCGGGAGACACGGAACGATTTTGCTGTTTGCCTTAGAAATGGGACAGATGCGGGCGTTTATTTCTATTTTATTTCCCGTTTAATGCACTGGCGGCGGCGGCTGCTGCACCGCAGCCCGCCCTGAAACGGGAGCTAAAGGTACAAATGAAGCCAGGGCTTACTGGTGCAGGGGAAAAAAAAAAAATTATATATATTTTTAAATTCCTGGCACCTCGGATGCCGGGAGCCATCCCGTGCCCCGCAGGAGGAAGAGCTCGGGCACCCGCACTGCCGCTCCGCGACCGCGGAAAGCTCCTGCGCGCATCCCGACCCCCCTTCCCACCCACGCACGCCTGGCGACCCCCCCAGCCCCAGGGACACCCCATCCCAGGACCCCCCGCCACGGTGCAGGTGGAGGGTGAGCAGGGGGTGCTGCCGGCAGTGTCCCAGCCCCCTGCCCCTCTCCGCTCACCCCACTCCAGAAAGGGGTCTGCAGCTCCCAGCCTCACCCCGGTCTGTCGTGCCCCCTTCCCCCACATGAGTGGTAATTAGCTGTTTTCTTTGAACGCCCCTGAGAGTTGTCTTCCACATCAGGCAAAGTAAAGGTCTTCCAGGTCCAGCATTTGTCTTGCATTTCCCCCTTTCCCCCTAAAAACTTTGACCCTCCTCAAAAGCAACGCTTTGAGTGGGGTCTCAGCCCTCTGAGCTGCAGCATCAGGCCAAGCAAAGGGCTGAGCCAGAGTCCCCCCACCTGTGCCCCAGCTGCTGCTGCTTCTGCATGAGGCTTCTGCTGAGCTGGGCTGGACTCTTCCTCCCTCCCCAAACCGCCCCCAAAGGGGACTTTCTGCTCCCCTCACCCCAACTGGCAGGAGGAAGATTTGGAGCCAGTCTGGGGGCCAGGGTAGGGATCACGCTGAGGGAAGGTGGCTGGAGGGGCAGAGACTTCCCAGCTGGAGGTCAGTCTTTGGGGACAGGAGACCACTTGGGTAGACGGTCCCAGGGGGCTCTCACCCATTTAGGACGCCGGCGGCCCTGCCACTGGAGAGCAGAGCTCTGATGGGGCACTTGGCAGGCAGGGGCTGAGGGGCAGCACCCCACACCGAGGCCAAGCCCCACTTGTGTGCTGATGTGAGCCACAGCCCAACCTGGAGCCAGGCCCTTGGGCAGCCCCCGCTGCCACACGCCATGACCACTATCGCCATTCCCAGGGGCTCCGCACAACGCAGGGGCTTTGCCTGGGGCACCCCGGGGGAGCAGCCCCCATAGCTTTGTTGGCAGAAGGAGAAGGGACCCTGTGGCAAAATCACCTGCTGAGACTGCAGCAAGATAGGTGAGGCTGCAGGTGCCAGGAAAGGCTCAGCAGCACCTGTCTGCCAAAGGTAGAAGTCACTACCAGGACTGACTCCGACATCGAAAGTAGTTTTCAAATATTGGTGTTTCAGAATGGCACTGCTGCTTCATCACTTCCCTCTCCACTTCTTTGCAATTACAGGGCATAGAGATGTATTTACAGGGGTTTTCTCTTCTAAATAACAAATTGAGCAATTATTAATAAAAAAAAAAAAGCAAAGGTAGAGATAAGCACAGAAAAACATCCAAAATCTGATAAAAAAGTACAAGATAACCTCCAGTCCCAAAGATCCAAGCAGTACACACAACTCCATATTAAAATAAGCCTCCTCAAACGCAGGGGAAAAAAAAAATCCATCTCCCCAGTCAGAACTAGAAAACATCAGAAATTACCAGATTTATCAGCCTCTTCCTGAGCTGCCAGGAGGGCTCTGTGCCAGGCATCCCTTGCCACTGCCGTGACCGCCTCCCTGCAGCACCTGAAGCGAGAGGTGGCTGAGCATGAGGCTGAGGGCGCAGGGGGGTCTGTGCGCGTCCCCCAGCCCAGGAGCCCATGCAAGGGGCTGGTGGGCTCACCCTAGAGAGAGACACCACGTATCAGACCCGTGCTGCTGCAGCGCAGGGTTTCACATCCCAACAGTGCCGGTGGTATTGATCTCTCTAAACAGTGGGATTTGGGCCTTAAGGTCTTTAACTCATTTTTTCCACGTGGAAGGTTTTTCCACCTCTCCCCTAGTGCCATGCTGGGAAGGGAAGCAGGTCCCAGCCCCGCCAGCTCTCCCTGCCCAGCGCGGCTGGCAGGAGCACACTCAACCACGTGCCAGCCGCTGCACGCGTTACCTGTAGCTTCGCACCGATCCCGCTCGCGGAGAAACGGCAAAGCTGCCCGTGCAGCACTTCTCCCCAGCACGGAAACATTCACCAAGAGGGACACTGCAAAGTCCAAAAGCAGGGCTTAAATACTTCTGAAAAAAAAATCTGCATTTCAAATACTTCATGGAAAGGCGGATGCAAGTCCAGCAAAACCAGTGAGTTGGAGTCACACTGAAGATGCAGCTGTCCCAACCAGCAGCATTCATAAAACACTGCATTTCCCTATTACACCACGGCCTTCCCCCCGCCACCACCCTGCAAAACTCACCCCATAAGACACAAGCCCAGGCCTAACTCAGGTCAGTGATGCTCCTCACCTGCTGACAGCTCAGGCAGCACCGGGATGCTGTGCAGGTGTGAAGTGCTGGTGCATGAGCAGCACAGGGCTGGTTTGGCTGCCCGAGCCCCAGCTCAGCGTCAGAGCCTCAGCAGAGGCTCACACACCGCTGCTGAGCTGGAACTGTTTGTGCCCGTCGGCTTTAACGACGATTGGGCTGGAGAACAGCAGGTAAAATTTCAGCCTGGTATCTGGAGAGATAGGAACATGATTTCTAGCCTTACACTGGAAATTATATTCATTTTTCACATCCATTTTGAATTTTCAACATATCCATGTTAGATTGATTCATTGTTAAGTGTAGATTTTGTTGTTGAAAATTATTTTACACACATTTTTACTATGAAGACAGGAAACCGGAAGCTCCCAAATCCATCTGCCTGGAGCAGGATGCCAAGGAACAACACACAAGTAGCTACATCGACTTTCTTCTCCACGGGGTGCAAAATAATTTGGGGTCCTCGCTAGGAAGAGAATAATGTGTAAATAAAGTGCACAGCCTGAGCTCTGTGGCAGTTCCTAACTCTTGCTGACACTGATGGCAACTAGACGCATAAATATCTTTGGGAAGAGGATCTTGGAGCCCAGACCACGAGGCTGTGTGTGCTCTCAGCCGCACCAAACCCCAGGCAAGGATGGGGTTTTTTGGAGGTGCAGATGTAGGCATTATTTAGCTGATATTTTAGATGCTGCTGTACAGTTACATGTTTCTTCAGAAATTCAGCATACTTTTGTATTTGTTGTTGAACTCCAGACAGCAGACAGAAAAAATTATTTGGGTTGGGAAGTTTTCAGGATATGAAAGTAGATGATACCCAGATCAGCTGTGGTATCACTATAATAATATATATCGTAATAGTTTCCACCTTGAGAATCAGGAGCTGCATAAAATAGCAGCATAAAACTGGTGTTTAGAATATAAACTCGGCACCAGGTTCTTGCTGTAGCTGCGGCAAAGCTGCACACAAATCTCATCACAGGAATAGTACTATTGTTTTTAATGGATTACATTTTATTGGATTTTGAAGAGTGTTCACATCATAAAGTGCATGCAGGAAGTACTGTGTATGTAAAACACAGCCGCATTAATTATGAACGCTAGTAAATGAATCATACATTACTGCCAATATATTATGCATTGCTTACATCGCTTTGCCATGGCATGTTTGCATGATAGAAACAGAAACTAGAAAGGAAGACTGGGGAAAAAAAAAACCTCCGAAAAAATAACAGCATTAGCTGAGGAGGCAAGAAGAAAGAGAAGTACAGAGGGAAGTTGTGAAACCGGCATGACCTTATTTTTATACGAAGCCAAAGTGACGGCCCTTGTGATATTTGAGTGCCTGGGCATCGCAAACCCGGGAGCTAAAAAACTCACGGGGTGATTTCTCTGACAAAGTTATGTGCAATTTTGACCACAGAATCAGATGGTCTATACCACAGAGCATCGCTAGAGCTTACAGATTTCTCTCTCTTTTTCACAAAGTGACTTTTCGTGCCTGTTTGCAGATTTTAGCAAAGAGCTGGTGCCATACTGTATATGGAGAGTGAACTGGCTTTTTATGCTGATGACTTATTTCCTGCCAAATTTGCTTTAAGAAACCACTTCAATTTTGTGCACGAGACTTCATGTTGCTTTGATTTATTACCCAGGATATAAATGGAGAGCTGTCTGGTTATAGCGGAATTCAGAGGAAAATTAAATTTTTCTCCTATAGGAAGAACGTAACTATTTCATGCAGCCAAAACACATTATCTTGTCTGTAAAACTCTTGCTGGATGTTCGTACACTGGGCAGGGAGGAGAAGCACACCATGAGCCTGCAGAGATAACGCACATTCAGCTCAACTCGCAGCCAAATCACGACGTGATGCAAGGCTGCTGGTCCATCTCAAAAACTGCAGAGCAGGCTCCTCGAGCATGAGGAAACACAAACCCCCTGGCACCCCTGCGCTCAGTTTCCCTCCCCTCGCTCGAGTTCGTGCTGACGCAGACCCCCTCGGGAAGGCAGCTGCCCGCAGAGCTACCGCCGGCGAGCTGGGCTTTTCTTTCGGCAACTTTATCTGCTAAGCAAGAGACATATTCCAAGTTGGTTATCACGTTGCTTGCATTCCCCCTGAACATGCCGGGCTGTTTTGATGTCTGGGGGTGGTGAGGGGAAATCTGGGCTGGGGGAGCGGGGCAGGGGCTGCGTGCCTGGGAGTGGCGGCAGGAGCCACATCTCCGCTCCTGCGAAGAGTGTGGCTGGCCTTCCTCCTCCTGCCGCTTTCGGAGGGGCCCCTCTCTCTCCTCAGCATCGCACCGCTGTTGGCACCCGACTGGTCTCATTTGTCTTCAAGGCTGCGGTGCAAACTGCAAGAGAAAACAGAGCATGTGGTCGGCATCGCGTTAAAACCTTGCCGACCCAGCAGTCTGCTCCCAAAACCAGCCTTCACTGGATTTTAAGGAGATTTATTTTTGGCTCAGTTTGGCATGCGTACGTTTAACTGAAAGGGCTGCTCCACCCTGTCTCTGCTTGGCACTCGCTGCCGTGCCACACCACTGTGAATACTGCGGGGACGGGGAGAGGCTGGGGGTTGTTCAACCTTACTGAAGCCTTTCACCTTCGTTGTGTATTGAAAGGACCTTTCCACAAAATGGCTTGTGTTTAAGCCTGAGGAGGAGGAATGCCGAGAGCAGACATGAGGGCAGGCACTTGCTGCTGGCAACCTTTCTGATAACGGCAGCAAAGAGCACCGTTCAGTAACCTCTGTCTCATGCAGCCAAGGGGCTAGGACTGTTCTGGCACCTCGTATACACAAACAGCTCTTGTTGCCCTCCCAGTCTGAACACCCAAGAAAGCCAGTTGCGTATTTGTTTCAGTGCTAGACCTCACATCACACCTCCGAGATGAAATAATGGAAAAATGCTGGTTGGAAGGGACCTCTGGAGGTCTCGAGTCCAACCCCTCACCCAAAGTGGGGCTAATGTAAACATCAAATCATAATAAGCTCTACAGTACGCAATCCGGAAAAAGCCATGAAGGAATTACATGGCGCTCCCTCTCCCCAAGTGATTTTGGTGAGATCTTCCACATCAAATTCTACCTTTGTCTCACTTTTGGCTGCATAAACTATTCTAGGGAAGTCTCAGGGATTGTACCGAGCACAGAATTGGATTTTCTAAGCCTATAAAGCTTTTGCTGCCCAGAGTACCATTCATCATCCATTCTTAAATCCTCAAACGCTGACCTAAGTGGCTGTCCTGGAGAAGGACATGGGTCACCCTGTTCAAATGGTTTGGGCTGAGAGAGGGACAGAGCCTGCTGAAATCTGTCTCAGCTGATCCCGGTGTTTTGGACCGAGCCCTGAAGGAGAACGATGGGGCCAAAACTCACGGCATGTTTTGTACTCAGAAAGCTCTCCCGCTTTGTGCCAGGTTGCCACGGAACCCCCGGCAGGGGTGAGGACACGGCCCCGGTCCTCGCACAGTCCCTGCCTTGGTAGCAGCCAGCCATGCCTGCTGTCCTGAGAAATAAAAGGATAATTTTGGGACATTGCAATCAGATCAGGCAAATCAAAACCTCAGGGATGCATTATTTCCATTTGACAGATCCCTTCCTCCTCGTCCGCATTCAGCGCTCGCTCCCAAATCTTTCAGTGTCACCCATGCCAGAGAACGGCCACAATGCCAGCACTTCAAATTTAGGGACTTGGGCGCAGTGTGGGAAGCTCAGCAGGGTGACGCTGGGACCGGCGGGACTCTGCAGAGCATCTCTCTTCCTCAGGATGCCAATCTCTCCCGCTTCCCATGGTCAGCTGGAGAAACCCACCTGACTGGGATAGGTTCAGTGCCCTTCAACACCATCTGGCTCATGCTAAGTTCGTAACAAGGCAAGAAAAAATGCTACGGTGCTGGTGGCAGGCAGGGACTGGGCGATGGCTGGCACATCGTGCACCGGCAAGGCGGGCGTGTGGGCTGGCATCGGGCTCCATCCCTCCTTGCCCCGGGAGGCCCTGGTGAAGAATCAGAGCTCTGCTCCCTTCTGTCTTGTATCTCCACCACCTTAGAGCCAGTCAGAAAAAATAAACCCTTTGGAGGATTTCTGCTAGCTCCAGGCAATCTAGAACCTTTGCCAAAGAACCACATAGAGGCAGTATTAAAAAATAGGGTCGTCTCCCAAGTCTTTTAATCGGAGAGGCTGCAGTCGGTGTCGTTCCTGGCAGGCAGGCAGGGAGACCGACCTCCCCATCAGGACCCTGTTTGGCGATGTACAGAGCCTGTCAGGAAAGATCGATAGTTGGCATGGTAACAAGCTCATTTCCCAGGAATAGAGCTCCTTTTTATTAAATTTGGCTGGCTATTGATCGGTTCCTGATCCACGTATCAAAACATGACAAGCACTTAATGAATCACAGATTTTTATCGAGGCAAATAATAAAAAAAAAAAAAATCACGATGCATCTGGGGACCGCTGCCTGCTTCCGAGGGCGGCCTGCGGCCAGAGCTGGGTACAGCACAGGGGCTCCTGGGTTGGGGCAGGCATGGAAAACGAGCACGAACATAACCTACTCCTATGGTGATTTCCAGACCTGTTTCCCCTACCATAGACATCTCTTAGAGCAGCATCCCCACCAAGCAGCTTTTTGTGCTGCATGGGATTTCGTCCCTCCTCCCCGTGACTCTCTGCTGTCTGTTAATAAACTGTGAAGCCCCACGGCTCCCAGAGGTTGCTCTTTGGACCTTGAAACTTTTCCCTGCCCAGTTCCCAGCACACCTGCAACTCGCAGGTGGCACAGCTGTGTCACGCCGCAACAAAACGATTGATCTGGTCAGCCCATGCAGACTTGCTGAAATCACCTCTGAAGTTTGTCTTAAACTTATTTACCTTGGTCCTGTTGCTTTGTATCCTTAAGCAGGTGGCCATAGCCTGGGCAGCAGCTTGGCCAGGCCTGGCAGCACCCTGACATCCCTCCATGTGCTGTCCCGGGGGTCCTCGCTCCTCCCGTTTCCCATTCCAGAGAGCGAGTATCTCTGGTGCGGCACAGTACAGAACCCCTAGCCTTTCCGCAGGAGTGATACAGTCCATCAGGAAGATGATGTGCCTGTTCAAATTGCCTTAACTTCCATTTATGTGAGAGATAATAACAGCTCCAAAGGCTTCTTCCAGCCTATTAAATACTCCTCACTTAAAATAGTGTCTGAATTCACGCTGAAATGACAGACTATAATAATCCAGTCATATCCATCCAGCATATACAGCTGACTGTAGGTGCTTAGAAAAATTACAAGATGTATTTATTTACATGATATGGTATATGATAGCAGATTCTTTCAGGTCGTCTCCTGTGACTGATCTAATACAGAGAAGTTGCTGCAAGAGGTCTTTCTATCTCCCTCTGCCAGATATTTTAAGAGGAGAGAAAATACCCTGAACACACACACACACACACACACAGCTGTGTTAAAGCTTCCACGAAACTAATGGCTCTGCAAACTAGGACAAAAATTCCAGAAGCAGGCTAAATACTCCAGCCATGCCCCTGCACTCCCTGGGAACTGTTGCCAACTCATAACCCATCATGGTGAAGGGCACCATTTCAAGCAGCTTCACTCAAGGAAGTTCTTAAAAAACTGTCAAAACTTTCAACAAATCAACATACAGATTTCAAATGGGCTCAGGCTCTAAAATTTCTATGACTTCGTTTGGCACTTGGGGAGTCTGAACCCCTCTTTCACTGTCTCAGCAAAGAGCAGGAGCCCAATGCAATGAACCACGAGGTACGTGACGGTGTTCCTCTGAGGCCAAAGGAGCTTTATTCCTAAACCCTCCATCACTGTGTGCTACGTGGCACCAACCTGCAGCAATGTGTGGCAACCCCTGACGTGGGTGTCTGCGCATCTTGGTAGTGTCTGTTCCCTCTCCACCATACATACGGTGCAGCCAGCAAGATCCAGGTGGGAAGTAGAGCCCGGACGGTTTATCTGCCTGCAGTCACACCAACAATCCTGCACCATGGACCAGACACAAAAATCACCAATGCTCAATGATGGGCTTGGTGCACCGTGCACAGCCACACCTATATACACACTGTAGGGTGCACTGCTACTGCTCATCTTCCTACAGAACCTTCACCGTACTGGACTGGTGACCCTGCTCGAGCACCAGTCTGAAAGGTCACAAGAAGACAGGCCAGGAAGCAGTGGTTGCTTTTTCTTGGGCTTTTGAGAGAAAGCGATGCCCAGGGAGCAGAGCAGAGCAGTCCCCATGCTAGCTGGGGTTGACAGAGAGCCCCAGGTCTGCAAAGTCACTGACATTCACCTCTTCGACTCAGAGCAAAGGATGAACTTTGCCATCACGTTACTCATGTTTTTTTTCCAGATGCTTGAAGAACAGGAAGAAATCAGGTTAAATCAGTAGCTAAGTGGACAAGAGCGGATTCTCTTTGTCATCACTTCCCTTCAAGGGCAATTTTGGAGGAGAAAGAAGTGGGCTCCCTTGCCAATTTGAAAGCTTAGCAAATCCTGCCAATGTTTCCACAGGAAGAACATCACGTTCCTGTTTGTTCTCTATTTCAGACTGTGCTTCCAGCCCTCTGTGTCCCCTTCCTGAGAACATTCAACCCAGATGAAGATACCTAAGCAGCCTAAACACTGGAACATACCTAAAGGCAAACACTGCCAGAGGTACCTGGAGATTTATCAAATCCATCACGTTGTTTAGCTGCTCCTGAAGTCTGACTCCGTAAGACTCTGGGTTGGAGTCAGGCATTTGGTTATGGAGCAGTGGGCAGGGTTTGCCCTGAGGTTGAACAGCTGAGCTCCACGTAGAGTCCAGGAGCAGAGTGAGCTTCACAAACCATGGGTAGTTTTTCCCCACGCAGCCCCCGGCCACTCGGTGCCAGCCTCTGCCCAGCTGCGGAGCTGAAATTCAGCCAAAACAGCTCAGCAACCCCCAGGTGAAGAGCTGCAGCAAAACCCCAAGCATTTCCCTGTGGTCACTTATATCAAAGATGCTCAAAATTGAGTCAGCAAGGGTGGCACTTTCTGCTTACAAATTAACATCCAATTATCCGAGCAGCCGGTAAGAATTCCTAAGGAAAGTGGTGGCGTATGTTTGTGGGAATTGGCCATTTGCCACTTCGAGCTGCTTTTGCCGGAACAGCGGGATTTCAACAGACCCCTGCACTCGATGTCGGCGGGAGGCATGGTGCTGCCCACCGGCTCTCCCGGCAGCTCCGCCGCTCACTGCAAGGGGCTGGGAAAACCCCATAAACCCCTGAACCCACCGCAGAGCATCCTTGCTCTCCTCTAAACTTTCTAGGGCGGGCAAACGCGGTGGCAGGAGAGCACAGCGGAGGGACTTAATAGTCTGATCTCGCGCTAAGGTTTAATTTAAGTTAGAAATAACATCACTCTTTCTCATCTAGATCATATTAGGATTTTGAAAGGGCAGTCACGCAACTTCCCCCGGCAGTTATGGCAGAACCGCGCTCGGAAATGAATGGAGCTCGTGGAAGCATTCAGGACCGAACAATCAGATTTATAATTAGGCCTAAAAAGGGAAGAATGCTGAATAAAAGCAGCACAGCCAATTTTAGAAGAAAAGGAAGTTCTGGATGGAATTCATTGGGGTAGAGCACTGAAGTGGAAATGGAAAGTGTTCAAAGATAAATGAGTTTAGGCCTAAGAGTTTGCTTGACATCTAGAAAATGTACTAGGAACACAGTGTCAAGAAAAGCTAACGTGAATAACAAAGAAACACAAGAAGTGAGAGAAGAGAGGAAAGAGCCATAAAACTTTGGGACAACAAAGAGTTGCAATTATAGAGGGAAATGTAATGAAGAAGTGGAAATGGAAAGTGTTCAAAGATAAATGAGTTTAGGCCTAAGAGTTTGCTTGACATCTAGAAAATGTACTAGGAACACAGTGTCAAGAAAAGCTAACGTGAATAACAAAGAAACACAAGAAGTGAGAGAAGAGAGGAAAGAGCCATAAAACTTTGGGACAACAAAGAGTTGCAATTATAGAGGGAAATGTAATGAAGTGTAAAAAATCATAATGAAAGCAAAGATAGAGAATGAAAGGATGATTGCATATTTGCTTAATGCACATCGGAGAAGTGTCAAAGACATGGAGAACAAGAGGTCACTAAATGAGAAAATAAAGCCTCAGAGGAAAGGCACTGAATTTATTGCTTTAAATACAGGTTTATTTGCTGGGGATTTACCACTTGAGGGCCAATGACGGATGCAAGCAACAGAAACATTTTCAGAAGGAAACTGAGCTTTTTCCTTAGAGCAGATCCAGCAATTCAGGCTAACCCACCAGCAGAATGCTGGCATCTAATGGGGCCTCAGAAACAGGGAAAAATCAGTCTGGCTGACTCCCAAGAGTGGGAGGATTACCATTTGCTTACCGACACCTTTACCGGCACCAGGAGTCCTGTCTCAAAGTGGCTTCTCTTTGCAGGTCACCTGCTTCAGAGAGGGGGGGTCCCCTGCCAGCCCCAGTGGGGCTCCTCTTCTTTTGGGCGTGTTTCTGATTTTTCAATTGGTGCCCAAAATACCTGTCCCATCCCACTCATTGCTTCCCAATGCCCATACAGCAGATCAATGCTGCGACCCACAAGACCTTTTTACCGGGTCGAGATCAGCAGGACAAAGTGTGATGAAAACCATCCCAGGCTCTCCCATGCGGTGTCCCACTGCCACCGGCACCTCCATGGTTTATGAAAAATGTTTCCCAGCTGTGGGGAAAACCGAACCATGCTACTGAACGAAATACAGACAAAACCCTGTTACCGGAGAATATTCCCCTTCCCCAGCAGGAGGCACAGCCATAGCTCTACATTTACAAATCTGTGGCTGTTTGATGACTTCAGACAAAAAACTCCCCCTTTCTGTAGAATGTTGTCCCCAGTTGTCCTCTCCTACACCCAGGGGCTTCAGCCCTTCAGGGCACGGGGCTTCAAATAACACTCTTTTCTGCCCTGAAATGGTAAATGGCCACAGCTGGGTATCCTGCTTTGCTGGGGCAGCCAGGAGAGGATGGTAACATTGGATGGGTCATGAGGAATGAGTCCTCACCTTATCTACAAGTCCCAGCAGCAGAAGCCCATGTGGGTGCTGGATCACACCAGCTGAGGATCCCCAAGGAAGCACAGGTACCCCTGGGCTGGCCCAAACCATCCCTTCCCTCCAGGACCCTCAGGGCCTGGTGCCTTCAGGAGTGGGGCTGAGGAGGAGCTCCTAGCCCGCAGCAGCCAGGACACCCATGGAAAAAGCAAAAAGGGTGTGGAACAAGGCTACCAAGACATTTTTCCTCGAAAACCCTATAAACAGCAGAGTGACACCCTGGGAGCAGGATCCTACCCGTGCATTTATCAACTGAGCGATATCTAGACAATTAGTTGTTTTCTTTAATTTAAGACTAATTTTGTCCCACCAGTTTAAATTAAAGCCCCCAATAGGATAATTTCCTCACAAACATAATTTTGTTACAAGCTTTTCATTAATCCAATCACAACTTCTATAATATTATTTGGCAGCTTATTGAGACTACAGTAACCACAGGGGTTTGTGCGCATTGTCTCATTTCTGATATAAAAAAAAGTGAAATGAGTCCAATTAAAAATTCTTTTAGTACTGTCTAACATGTGAAACTCCCCGAAGTCAGGACAGGAACATCATCATTCTAGCCACGCAGCTTGTCTGCGGGTGACAGCTACATGCTAATGTCAGCCATACGTAAGTGTCTGCCTGTCTGTCTAGCTGTCTGTCGCAATAATATATTTAAAGAAAATTGCCAGGGTGGAAATATTTGTCTGTGACTTTGGGAAATTTTCTCTGGAGTATTTTGGATTGGTCTCAAGTTTGTTTCAGCTCCCTGAAGTCTTATTCAAAGCATCCAGGGCTGCGACGCAAATATTCAGCACACAGCAATTCCCCGCAAATCTCATATTCGTAGCAAGAAATGGAAGAGAGAGAAACCTGGTGGTGGAAAGGTCTCGTGGCAGTAATAACATACGCGGTGTTGTCAGATGGAAAAGCTTCAGCATGGAGATACGCTAATTTGGAGGGGAAAAAAACCCAAAAAACCAACAACAGAAAGCAGTGGGGATTCTAAAGTGAATTCAAGTCTTAAAAATTGCACTTTCTTCAAGTCATACACAATCACTTCTGACAGAAATTTTTCAGGCACACTGAAGTGTAGAGGGGAGGTGACAGAAATCCCTTGAAATAAACACAACAAAGGAGTCAAGAGAGAAAATAAAAATTAATCTCGGCTGTATAATAGAAATATTAAAGCCAACGGGACCGGTTCCCTTCTTCTCCGAGAGCGAGAGCCCTGAGGCATGGAGGGGCAGCTTCAGCCTCGGGGGAAGAGGGTTTCCCTCTCCACTCCACTCCTGAATTCAGGTGAAACATGGCAAATATTTCCAGAGGAAAAAAAAAAGAAGAGGCTGTAGTTTAACAAAACAGAAATATTTTGCATGGAGGTTCCAAAGAGAAAGTACTTCTACTTCTCATTCTAAGGCTGCATTTGCATTTTAAATTGACATCGGCCCAGATGAGAAATAGAAAAAGGTTTAGAAGGACCCAGGGATAAACCCCAACGCTCGGTTTCTCCTGGATGAAACCCTCCTGTGTTTGCCACACACCCTTTGAGCAGGTCAGGCCGGGCTGCCTGGCAGTGTGCTGGGCTCCAAGGAGGACTCCAGATAAAAAAAACCACCCTTAATTTTCAAGGTATTCCTATGTTGTGCTGCTGGGAGGAGGAAGGGGGCTGTGCCTTTTCCCCAGTCCGTACACATGCGTCCACATGACAGGCATCTGAAGTCTCAGCCATGGCTTTATTGAGAAAAGTTGGCATCTGCGTCCTTCCATCACCAGCAAAAGTCTCAATTCCTAATTAAGCTCTCATTAAGAAGCGTACCTGCAGTGGCTGGATGCCAGCACCACGCAATGGGCAGGAGCTTTTCATCCTTCCCCAGCTTCACCTTATAGGCAGAAGACAGAACTGAGCAATGCCAGAATTTCTATTCTGTGCAGTAATTTAACATTTTGAAATCCGCTTTCCATCCAACTCTGGGATAAGTTAAGATACAGAAATGGCCCCAAAATGAACACGAACAAAAAATTTATCTTGGGACTGCCCAATTGTTCCCTTGCAGGAGACCTAGGACATAGAGAGCTGGTAAAACGCGAGCTCGTGGGGATTCCCACTCATTTTAATTTTCCACATTTTCCTGTCCACACTCTCAAGGTAATTAATCTGTTTCTGCTAAACTTGGCCCTGACAAACCTGCCTTTCTCCAGTGAAAACCAGTTCTTCTAGAAAACATGGAAGGTGAGCTGACCAGCCACGCTCGAGCACATGAGGAAAATCAACATCCCCGGCCCGAGCTGAGCACAGGGCAGTTTTCATACCCAAGGATGGCTGCACAGAGAGAGAATAAGTGGCAGTGCCCTTTCGTGTCCCCTTATGCTGAGCTGATAAGCTTGGAATTACGGCTTTTCCACCTCAACAACATGTTTTTGTAGCATCTTTGTTTCTACTCCAGGTTAAATGCATGAAGGCTTCCTTGCTCAGAAGTGAATGTTGAGCAACTTCTGCCTCCAGAGAGGGTCAGGAGTGGCATCACTCCTCTTCCTCGCTACCCAAGTGGACGTCTCATTTTGTTGTTATAGCTCGTCCGTTTGTGTCCTCGGCTAAAAGGAATTAACTTCTACCAGGCCTGAAAGTGACAGGAGTAGCCAACGAGGGCTTTATAGAGAATTATGGGTTTAGAGGCTTCATGCTACTATTTCCATACATCTCAGCCAAGAAGGATAAGGAATGCCCAAGAAACACTGACTTTCTTGACATGCTGGGAGGCAGCCAAGCCTCATATCCAAGGAAAGGAGTATGATCGAGATCGGTGGAGGTGAGGGGAAAGCAACTGGAGCAGTGTGAGCCAAGCACCTAGGACCCGAATAGATGGGGCACGTATACAGGCACGTATACAGCAAGCAGTTATCCCGGTCTGGTTTTTGGATTGAGAGGCACCACTGGGTGCTAGGATACCCTAAAACCTGGGAGAATTTAATCCTAGCTCAAAACAGGAGCAGCCACAGGGAGCTGCACGGGACCACGCAGCTTTGCCAGATCAGGACCTGGGAGCTGAGAAGAGGCAGCAGAGCTGGAAACGCGGGGTCAGAGCAGTTCAGCCCCGTTGTCCGAGGGACTCTAGTCCCAGTCCTTGTTGAAATTAGTCTTTGCATGGGTACGTATCAATAAATCCAGGACACTGCTTGCGTAACAGTAACATTTTGCAATATCTGGCATTTGCCGCTAGTTGAAGGCTAAGCAAACCATGCTTCAGTGGAGCATAAAATTGCTTTTCCTTTGGAACAAGCAGGGCATTGTAGTAATAGGCAAAACTGTACATTGTGTTAACGGCTGTATTTTCACATTATTGATTTACATTGTGTAATGCCATGCAAGACCTGCTTTCAATGATATGTGCATCTGTCATATCACAATAACTGCAAAAGGCCGGGTGCTGCTAGGAAAACGAAGCGCTGGGGATGCCGGGGCACATTCACATCCATGTGCCCATCGTGCAGAGGTGATGATTAGGGGGATGTTGTGGTAATGAGTGGGTCCCAAGTGTGCGCTATGTAAATCAAGGCTGCCCGGGTCAGCTTCCACTCACTGTGCACATCCAACTTTTTCAGCCTGCTTGCTCTTCTGACAAGGAGAGCGTATGGAAATGGCTTCCCCTTGGCAGCTCCCCTCAGCTATACGTGTTTCAAGGCATCCAAGATGCACGGGTTGCCTTTCCCCCCCTGCCTTTTCCAATTTTTTTTTTCTGCTGGGGCTGGATCTCCGCAGCCCTGGTGTGCGGCTCCCTACGATGATCACCAGCCATTGGGTGAAAGAAAGTGGAGCAGCATGAGAGAGAGCCACTGCAGACGAAACCAGTGAGGTTTGATACAGGAAATAAAATGGCTAAATACTCCTTAAAATAAGAGGAGAAATACTCTGCACATACAGTGTTTTGCCTCTAAGGGAAATCACCTCAAATATGCAACAATAAAGTGTTGATATCAGTCTGAAACTTTTTTTTTGTTTGTTTCTTATCTAGTTAATGCAAAGATTGGTTTTATATTATCTAGCCTAATGGTAAATTAGGTAATCTTTCATTTATCTGTAATATCTGACTTCATTGCTTACATTGGCTCCAGGTGCTATGTATTATATCAAGGAATATTAAAATAATATTTATCTTCCCTTTTGTTATTTCTAAATAGACTAAATTACCTCATCGCTTAAGGAGGAAGGACAGCCCTGGACCCAGCTTGCCAGACCAAGAACTGAGCAACTAGGCTCCAATTCATTCCTCAGCTACAGGCTTCATGGCCTCAGGCAAGTCACTTGTCTCTGCGTGCATCATCCCCTCCAGCTGCAAAAGGACTCAGCTCTTCTCTGGAGGATGCTGAGAGAGCAGCACGATAACGTCTGAGGGCTCAGCCACCCAGAGCTTGCAGAGGGCCGTGGGACACCAGGACAGATAGGCTGCCCTAAAATCAAACATCACTTAAATATTGGTCTAGATTGTGTCAGATTTAACAATCAGAGGGTTTTGGGTTTTTTTTTTGTTTTTGTTTTGTTTGTTTGTTTTTGTCAGCACGTAGTGACAATTTGGAATATTTAAACATTAGTCTAAGAATCAGCTCTTTCCTTCGACATTGCTAGAGCTGTAGAGATGCCACAAGTGGGGAGTGCAGGGTGCCCTGACGTTCCTCGACACCCTGACCTTCTGTCCATGCGGTGACACATTATGGCTTTAGACACCAGCATGAACCAGCAGCTTTGGATCCAAAACACGGGTGAGGAGAGCAGTGTACCAACATACATCAGCCACGCAGGAGCTAAAGGAAAGATGTTTTGCTCCTACTGAGAACACACAGGCATCTCTGTGCTATGATGGACGTGTTGATTTTTTATTTATTGCCCTCCTCAGTACTGAAGCAGCTCAGCCCTGTCCCTTTGCCAGCACCTCATAGGGGAGATACAATTCCAGAAAATTACTTTTGACCCCAGCTACCACCTACTACAATGCAGAAACATTTTTAAAGCTCAGGACGACGCATTGCCTATCTCCTGCCTGTCACTGCTTCGGTGCGCTCGTACCCACTGTGTGCTTGTCACATTACTGAAATGGAAAACCAGGGTTAATGGCAGTTATCCTTTTCAGTTCACCTTTAACTGGAATAAGGGGTTTTTTTTTAAGTTCCTTTCCTTTCTTTTTTTAGCTCTCTCCCAGTCTTAATCTCTTCTTTTTGTTTCATTTGAAAAAGTGGGGGGCATTTTATCAAATTCTTATTTTACATGGTCCAAGACAAAATCAAAGATATGGCATAATCTTAATCATTACTGCCATGGACTGGTAGAAACAATCTAAACTAAAGAAAGTTTTCACTCCTTTATCATTGATGTTTTCTTTGCTAATTGCTCTCGTGCATTGGCATTGATTTCTTTTGAGCCTACTCTATTTTCCAGACCTAAAAGTCATTAACGACCAAGACTTTAACATTGTACATTGTTTTAAATGTTAGTTGTGTCATCAACAGCAAACAGAAGCAAGGCAACTCTGAACTTGGGTCTCAGAAGGTAAAAGTCTTTTCAGTTTGTCTTTAAATACTCAGATAAATCCCGTTAGCTTTCTCCACACCATCAAAGCATTTGGATAGCATAAAGCAAGTGAATACATAAAAATGTATCTAAACACCTTGTAAATCCCTACACAGAGCTGTTGCCGACACTACTTTTAACCCTAGGAAAACATTTCACCAATTACTGATCAAATACAATACAGCTAAATTTCACCGCCAGCACATCGTTTTTATAATGGGTATGGAAATTATCCATTCAATAGCTATTCAGAAATAACTTAGAAAGATTGGTTTTCAGATACTTCTGAGAATCCTAGAATAATCCCCTATAATCACCGTGGTGAGAATCCACCAACATTTTTCCCTTTGAAAAAGGCTGTTTGGGGCGAGAGCGTTGGTGGTCTCTGCCCGTCCTCCAACGGAGGCATTTGAACAATATATCTGAAATCACCAGCACTTTGCTGGCAGAGAACCGAGGGTTTTCATACTTTTACATGACTCAGTCAAGAAAGTTTGCCAGCAAGGGAAGAGACTTTAGCTCTCTCCAATCAGCTTGGCTTCTCAGGTGCGCCTCAGCAACCTGTCAATTTAAATTTCTTTTTTTCTCACAAGGCAAACTTGCATTATTTTCTATCCTGAGTCTGGAAGAAAAAAAAAAAAAACAAAATAAAACAAACAAAATAAAGTACCTAAAATAAGCAATAACTACACTTTGCACTTCCCTGCTGCTCTGTGCCAGCTGCTAAATGCCACTCAGGAGTATTTTAAAATGTTTGGATTTTATAATCTTTCTTGCTTCTTGGTATGAGACTGAAAAGATTAATTCTTTCTTCTTTTGAGGAAGATACTATTTTCTGATTTACTTTACTGAATTCACAAATGTAAAATTCAGTCCTTCTTGCCTCACTAGAGGAGACGAAGCAAGGGGGCTGCTGGATGAGAAACGCTTCCCTTCTCCAAAGTGGTAATGAGGCACCGGACACAAGCGTAACAAAAAGAAATCCCAGGTATTTCTCAAGATTTCCTTTCCCCTTCGGTAGCTCAGGTTTTGCTCCCTTATCAATTTTATGCTGCCCAGACATCAGAGTGCTCTAGCCCAAGCAGAGTTTGCATATAAAACCTTCTGGGGACCCCTTACCCTCCGCAGCAGAGGCATCCCTGCTCCCATGCCAACCCAACCGCGGCGGCTGTCCCCAAAGGGAGAGACAAGCCATCGACCTAAAGCAAAGGGCAACTACTGGCCAGCAGTGTCTTTCGCCCCATCCCAGGGCCAGGCTGCTCATTTCTAAGGGTAATTATGCAAGGGGTTAAGTGGGGGCATAAAACTTCCCCTGGGAAGCCCAATTAAAGACCACGGCCCCAGCTTTCATCCAACAGGTAAGCACTGCAATCACACACGTGGGCTATCCGAATTACTGCTCTCTGCAGCAGTTTGCTACCGTCCTGGAGCGGAGGAAAGAGAAATGGGTCGCCCAGTGAGGCATCAGCCCAGGGAAAGGCTATGGCACTGCCGGGACCCCCGTGCTCCCAGTCCACGCTAGAACAGCAAAGTCATCCTTGCCTATCCCAAAACTGCAGGTTTTGTACCCCAAAGGGCAGTGCAGAGGGGTAAAAGAAGGGTTAACGCTGCAAAATACGAGTCTGAAAAAAACCTTTCTGATAGCGTCACACGGGTCAGTTTTTCTTCAAAAGGGAGTTCGCAGAAAGTGAAGAGCAGCCACAAGAGCACGGGCAGGAACACGCACTGCACTGGCCCTGCACCGGCCAGGCTGCAACCTCCTCAAACAGAGCAACGTCAAACTGCCATTACCTGGTTCATAAGCAAAACCGTTTCCCGGTGGCTTGCAGAGTGAATCACACACCAAACCCACCCAAAAACAACGTACTGAATTCCTAATTATTGGAGGAGAGATTGATGGTAGCCTGGGACCATCACACGGCGTCACTGGACAAGCCCTCAGCTAGCCAAGTCTGCCCGCACATCAGCCAAAGCCAAGAAAGGGGCTGATTTGTGTGTGTGTGTGTGCGCTATTTGCTATAAACAGTTGTGGCAGCTCTATGGTAATGAGATCAGGAATGTTTTGGGGGATGGAGAGGGCACGTACAGTCAGGCAGAGCCGAGAGAAGCAGTAGCACCGGGACACGCGATGGAGGGGCTGCGTTCTCCCCTCTACCTGCGGGGCTGAGCCTTCAGCCGCGAGGGGAGCTGGACCTGAGGAACATACAAATCCCCGAGACCTCGGGGTTTTGCTTTCACAGGAGGAAGCGTGGACTTCAGCAACAGCACCTGGAAATCCTGAGCGGCATTCCTAAGCCCCGCTCCTGGCTGGGACATAGGGTGTGGGACATCCAGGGAGACCCACCAGCCCCAGCGCTCGGGTAACCCTTTGAGCAGGCTGGGCAGCACTCAGGGCAGCCCTGCTGCAGGGTTTTTTTATATCAGCTTTACCTTCAAGACAAGATTATTGACCTTTCCAGTCTGATATTTAACAACCCCTATTCATCCCCACTTTTCCCTTCCCTTCCACTTCCTTCCCTTTGTTGCTCTGTAATAGGAGAGGCAACAGGGCGCATATTTCTGCAGAACAAAGCATTATCATCCTAATTATAGTTTCCTGGTGTTTTCTTCACTTTTACCATTTTATTAAAAACAATTAACTCAGGAGAACCATCTTTTTTAATCTCTACCCTATTGTTCTCATCTCTCCCTGAATCCAAGGAGGTCTTTTCAGAGGCTATTTTATTCATAATTACATATGTTGGAACAACTGCTCAAAAAGTGAACCCAGAAAGGATTCTAGCAATACTTTCCTAGCAGGCTTGGTCCTGCTGCCTCTGAAGCATGTAACGCTAATGATATAATAAAATGTAAGTGAAAACAAGGGCTTATATTTTCAACAGTCTGTGTAAATGACGGATGTAGCCATGCTGTGGGCATTGGCCTAACGGATTGAGAAGGAATTGGAGTCACAGCAAAATAAGGACCCAAAGACTTTTGTTTTTCTGCCAGACTTGGCTCCACTGACTCCTTTGAGGAGTCTGGCTGCAGGCAGGTATGGCCATGAGGATAACGTGGCAAGAGCTGGGGATTTTACAAGACAAAGATCCCAGCTCCATCCATGTGCACTCAAAATCTGCAGGACTTTGTAACTGGTGTAAACTGGAGGAAGGTTGGCCCCGTGGTCTAGCTTGGCTCTGATGCTTCAAGCCTGATTTCGGCACAGACCACTCTAGCTTGGAAGATGCCTGCTGGATTTTTTGCGTATGCATAATTCTTATTCCAATGCTTCCCCCCCCCAGTTCTCTGTTTACCCTATAGGCTTTTATTTAAAATAGTACAGCCAGAGGACTGCAGTTTTTCATTTGAAAGAGGTTTTTTAAAATTTATTTTCTTTTTTTCCACTGGGGAAAACTTTAAAATGTATCATGTTCAGTCAATCGGCTCTTCACGTTTTTTCAAGCTTCCCCTCCACCACCTTTGTTAATTACTCGCCATTTGAACAAGGGTCTTCTCCTGCCTTGATCCTGCCGTGAAATCACAATGCTATATTTGTCTTTCTAACATCAAAGTCATTTCCATGGTCACCAACTGTGATGTCATAAACACATTTTTAATGGCTTGTTTACAGCAGGGAACAGAAGGAGAGAGGAGATTATGGGTGGAAGGAAACTCTTATCGATACACAACAGTTTTAAGCACAACTGTGAGGCTGAAGCATGCAGAAAACTTGAGGCCAAAAAAAAAAATTCTTTGCTGAAATAGTTTCTCTTCTGAAGCTCATCCCAGCACAAAAATCCCTTTTTAAGTTGCTAGCGAATAAGTAATCCCAATGGATTGCTACGACGTCAGTCGGCCCAGAGTTGTGCAAGGTTCTTTCTAAGCTTGGAAGACAGCAAATCCATGCCCCAATCCACACAGCTTGCTGAACACGCACAACACGTCCTCAGTGACTTCTACAGAAGTGCTTGGGCAGGACACGGTGGCACTCAGGTCACAGCAAGAATCAGAATTTCCTCAAGAGATGCTTCAGTTGGACCTGAAAGCCCTTTTTTGTCCCGTGATGGTTGTGGGACCCCCTAGCTGGTTCTCCCTCTATGTGAGGGATTACCACATGCAGTCAACCATTCATGAGAAAGGCAAAGAAGGGCAAACGCCAGAACCAGCTTGAGCTTTTGGCCACAGGAAGAGCGAGGTCCTCAAGGCTGTGTGACCCCACAGCCCAGCCTAGCTCCTCAACAAACCCAACCAACACAAACTCCTAGCCAACTCACTGCTTTGGTAGTAGGGTTGGGACATAACAACTGAAACAGGTGGGCTTGTCCCGATTCCTCAGTTACAGTGGAAAGGGAAAACCCACATGTCCTGCATTCCTCTCCCACAGAGCACAGCACAGAGACAGTCTAACAGGAGTCCACCAAAACATCTGGTCTCTGTTTTGAGCTCTACTGATGCCGCTCCCATGTGTCTTGCGTTTCTTGGTTCTCAGCAGCTCAAAGCCAGCATCAGCCGTAGGTTTCCAGTATCTGCCCAAGGCAACCCTACTCAAGTGCCGCCCATTCTCAACAGATTAATTGGCTGGACCCAGACACACTCCATGTTGGAGGCTGGCTGGAGCAGGGCCTGGTGCAGCACCTCTTGTCTCACCCGAGGGTAGGAATAAACTCCTTCAGCCTTAGCTGGTCACAGCTCAAGAGAGGGTGGGGAAACCAAGTCACACATAATTTCTTTTAGAAGTAACGCAGATGTTTCTCATGGTCTCCAGAGGCCAATTGCTAGTTCATCTCTTCAGATGACAGGACACTGACCACTCCACTTCTTTCCTAGAGGTCACTCAAGAGACCCTCAGTTGAGGATTTTGAGATAACCCTAGGGGATCCCTAGGGGATGGAGATTGATCTGGTCAGTCAAAGAGATCAGCACTGAGCACAGCTCTTTGGTGTAGAGAAACACAAAATCTTGCTGCCATCTTCTCAGGGGATGTCAGGAATGGCCAGGAAAGGGCTGATGCACTCCTGGGTCAGCAGAGGAGCTGCAGCAATCTCTGCTTGGAAAACGTTCCCCAAACTAGGGTCTTGGTCAGCTCCAGCGTGTCCCTGTGCACCAAGACCAGAGCTGTGGTGGTGAGCCAAGCTCTGCGTGACCTGCTGGCTCCCTGCAGACCCAGCCTCTTCCAAGAAAAACCCTCTAGAAAAACCCATCCCAGAGTCTACAGGAGGAAGGATTGGGGCTGCTCAAAGACATGGAGCCGTCCCTGGCACTTTGTTGTCTTAGAATCATCCCTGCACATACACTCCGAGGAGATTATCTCCTTTCCCTACCCAAAGAAAACACAAGAGGGGGGGAAAAAACCTCACTGGATGATGAAATTCCTAAATCCTCATCCCAGGAGAAGAATTAACCTAGCTCTTTCCCCACTCCAACACCAGGAGGTCCCCAGTAGGAGATCCTATTGTACATTACGCACTCGCAAGGGTAGATCTTTCAGCACACTCTTTTCCAGAGCAAGCGCAGTCCCTGGCACGCGGGAGCTGGGATTTCACACACCCTATTCATCACCGAGGTACAGAACGAGCAAACCACCATTTTGCTGCAGTCCCACAGCAGGAATAAAATGGTGGCATAGATGAAAACTGCCAGATCAAACACAATTCAGTTGTCTGTCACCACCTGCAGCTCTTCTCCGCCTTACATGTAACGCTGAATTCTTAATCAGGTTAATATTTGATTTCTGCATGCTTAAACAAACACAAAAAACTCACCACAAAAAAAAAAGAAACACCTCACAAAAAAATAAATAAAATAACAGATGACTAAAATTGAAGCCACAAAGTACCAAGATGCAATCTATTGATGTTAGAATTTAGATTTTTCCCACAAAATGACAAGTCTGCAGCTCTGGTCTTTGTCCGCACATGCGACTGGCTCATCCAAAGCCACCAAGAACAACGGACTGTACATGTATTTAACATACAAAGGGCTCAATCTCTTTTCCACTGCCTTCTGAGAAATGTTAAGGGGCTGACAAAGGCAAAAGCGTGCGCTTAATTGCTCTTAAATGTTACACCAAATTGCTGCTTAAACACGGGGACCATTTGAAAGGCATTCCTGGCAGGAAAGTAGGTAGGTGTGGGATTTCCAGGGAGGACAATTAATTCAGATCAGGTAGAAAAGAGTTTTCATATTTTCTTTGCAATTTGCACGTTTCTTCTGCTCACACACAGTAGGCTTACCCTAAAGCCCAGCCTTAGCACAGGAACAAGTCCCAGGTCCCTGGGACGGGTAGACACACATTCCTCATGCTTAACAAGAGGCAAGCAACAAAATGAAATTAATTTCTGTCCAGGGACAATCCTGCTGTGTATACAGCTTTAAGTTTAAATAATAATTTCAATATACTACACAAAAAATGGATTATTACAAATAACTTTTTCAAAAAAATCCGAAGCAATGTAACAGCTAACAGCAATTCTTCCCAACAACATAGATTAACTTTAAAACTAAAGCATACGCCATCTCTTTAGAACACACTTAAAATTCCTTACTTATTTCTTTCACAGTCACTGACAGGAACAAAATATTTCTTGGCTTACAGTTTTTAACCAGTTTGATTTATACAGGCTGCAGATTTGCTGCATTCTGCTCTTCTAACAACACATAATTGTGTAGAGGAACACATTTTCTGTTAGATTCTGCTTAACAATTACTTTTTACCTGTATTTCTAAATACCTTAATAATCAAATGCTGCAAAATGAATTACTGAAGTTTGGGTTTTGGGTGGTTTTTTTTTTTTGGTTGTTTTTTGGTGTGTGTGGGAGTTTTTTGTTTTGTTTTTTTTTTTTTTTGTTGTTGTTGTTTTTTTTTAAAAGGCATTTGACTTATTTGTAAGACATCAGTTGGTACCAGTCAGGGATTTCTTCTTTCTTTATCTCATATATATTTTTAAATTTGATAGTTAAACCATTATAAAAAAAAAATAATACCCAAAGACTGCAGAAACAGCTCAAGAAAAGACTGACTGAATGGATAGAAACAAAAAATAAATCCCACCGTTCTTTTCTTTACTGGACATCCTTGACTGATCAGATGGAGCATCCATCCACCATGCAGCGAGCCACTGTACTCAGTCCAGTATTTTATTTCAGACTATCTTTAGAGAAGCTCTTTGGACGTCCCAGAAACAGGCACAAATCTCCCCCCTTCCCCAAAACCCTCACGTGTGCCCAGCCCCGACACCAGCAGAAAGCAAAAAGGAGGAGTTTCCATTGCCAGCGTTGCCACTTTTAGGATAAGGATGAACTTCCTTAAACACGAGCTTAAAGACGGGGGGAAAAAGTTCAAGTTGGATCATTTCATGACATTCTCTCTGCTGGAGAAGCTACAATGTGAGCCGACGGGCGAGAATTAGGAGCAGTGCTTTTTCATTTCTTGATCTGGCAGACTACAAAAGCCCAGCCTTGAGAAAGGGCAGGCGTTGCCAGTGTATAATAGCCCCAGTTTAGCCCAAAACAGAAATGGGGCCTATACAGTGTTAAATAGGGAAGCTGGTCCTAATGTATTGTGTCCCTGAATTCCGCTTTTTCAAAATGCAGCGGAAACGCCAAATAAAACAGCAGATTTGAACAGCTTATGCCAATGTAGAAGACTGGCTTGCAGGTATTTGCCACAGTTTTCAAGAGTGGAGTAAAATCTGGCTGTAAAGTGAATTTACATTAAACAATTTAAAGACACTAATGGAATTTTGTCTTTAATATTCCTCAATGCTAAGAGAAAAAAAACCTCAGTAGAGGTGACTGCCAACAGAATGTGCAACGTGTGACCGTACCTTAACCAGCAGTAGAGGCTCTCAGAGAGGCTTACAAGGAGGTCTGGGTCCAGCTAAAGAGCTGGCAAGATTTCCCCCAATCTGGGGGGACACAGCCACACTGTTCAGGACACCCAATCCAGCAAAGACTCCTTATTTCCTTCTACATGATGCTGTTGCCTTTGGCTCCCCCTATTTTTTGCTATGCTTCTTTTACATCATTTCCATAACATGCCCAAATTAGTCTGCCAGACTGTTAACATTAACTCAGGCTTCCTGACCCAGCTTTCCTTAAGGATTTCAGAGGGAAGAAAAGAAAAAAAAAAAGTCAGACAAAAGGGAATTCTGGCATCAAGCAGCCCTTCTGCAGAAAATGTTACACAGTTGGGTTATTGTCCCAAACTCCTTACCTCTCACCCCAGGGACCTGCACGGTGCTTTTGGGAGCAAGTGAGAGCTGAGAGAGGCAAAGGGGAAGGCAGGAGGCACAGCAGTCATCCAAGAGTAGGAAAAGTTGTCCCAGGACCCATCTGGCAGGCACCAGGGCTTGTTTCTATTTTATTACTTATTTTAGTCCAGTACATCCACATGCATCTGCCTGCAGAGTGCTGGAAGAAAGGACACGCTTTGAGGAGAGGTTTGAAGAAGGAGACAGTGGTGGAGAGAGGTGGAGGGTGTCCCAGGAGGAGATCGTCAGTCGTTAGGCATCACCCACAGATGAGAACAATTGCTCATCCTGAGCTTCTCTTTCCAAATGCTATGGGGACATTGGGAAGGAGATGCTATTGTATTAAAATATTTTACAACAACATGTTGGAAATCATGTTTGGGAGCATTCAGTTTATTAAATAGAACATTTGGTTTAATAAAGAGAGGCTAAACTGTCAGTGGAGTGTTACGCTGGAAGTAAGAAGGCATGATTACAATTCTCCTTATATGGAGCACAAAACGCCCATCACCAGGCAGCTGGGCATTTACACCGCACCCTGGGACAGCAATGGGATGGCTAAACTCAGCAGCAAAACTCAGTGGCAAAAACCATCCCTCGAATTTCAAAGGCAGAAGGATTAACTCCTAAGTTATTCGATTAATAGGAACCATGAGGGAAAATACTGAGCATCTTTGCTTTGGCTGGCTGTGTTTTCCTGACAAGGCTACAAAAGGAAATTTGTTGGGGGAAAGAGTTTATGTTGCTCCTGGAGGCGGCCATCTGGGATGCCAAGATTAGTATTTTAGATTTCTATTATCTGCAACTCCGCTGGCAGACTCTGTAAAAAGGAGTTTATAAATTCTGTAGTGGGGTTTAAGTAAAACTATTTTATCTAGGGACTAAGAAATATGTGTAATTACCGTAGGTGGATAATGCCTTTTCATTGCCATTCACCAAAATTAGTTTACCAGATATTATTCCTATGAGGTATAATTAAAATCAACATAAAATCCACAACACAGTAAAAATAAAACATTAGGAGATAATGTCTTTAAAATTACTAGACCAAACAGTTCTCTGCACTATGGTACAGGCGTAATCGCTCTCTGGCTTGCGGTGTTTGCTTTCTCTGTACAGAGACGCTTTGAACTCCCAGGCTTCTCAGGAGAGCTGGTACTTTGCAGCCCATTGTAAGAAGTTATTTAATACTGCTTCATATTAAACTCCTTCTCTGAAAGGCAAATGGAAGAACTTTATTGAACACAGGGTCTCGACACCACGTTTGGTCTCCGCGCTATTTCCTAAGCTCCCGTTGAAAGCAGACTGGAAACCTCCACGTTTTTTTAGGCAGGTTCAGATCCAGACCCGTGTACCTGTAATTAACTCCTGCCCTGGCAAAATGTCCAGGGATGTAAATGGGACTCATGCCAGGGGAAAAAACGAAGGCTGAATCCCACATTGAGTAGCAGGAAAGGCATTTCAGAGCCAGGTACTTGCACCAGATGTTTAATCCTGTTTTCTTCTCACACAGAAGACACAACCTGATGCTAGATGTCACCTCTCATTATGAATGTCTGGCCATCCTTGTTAATGAAAGACTTTGTTTTCTTTTTGCAAATGTTATTAAGCAAAGAACAAACTGATTGTCTAAATTGATTGAGCAGATTCATTCCAGTGAAAAATTTATTATTTGCCCAGTTCATTTCATCAAATCAATTCCGAGGAAAAAGGCTCCATGAATTAAACTAATCACAAATATATATTTTAAAAGCCAGCCGTTACTGGCAGGATACGGTTAGTGCAGTCAATCACCAGGACAATAACTGAATTTTAAAGCAGCATCTTGCATTGCTTCTCAGTACCTTATTTGCCTTTTCTTTCAGAAAATTGGTGTTTGGGGCCAAATTCTGCCCCTGTTTACTCCCATACATTCTCATTAAAAGTCTATAGGTGCCTAGGAGTCATTCTTGGGGAAAAAAAATGTAATATTTAACTGGTATGTCCTATAAAATAGCAATCATACACTAATTAGAAAGCTAACTCTGGTAGATTAATAAGAATTTCTGAGTGCTTCAGTACAAGCTGTTGAAAAATACATATTTTTAAAAATAAAATGTCATTCATTTACTAGACTGAACACACATATTCAGTAGACTCACTCACATTGCAGCCAGAGAAGGTTCCTGTACAATCTTTTGCAGAACACAGATGGAAAAGTCAGCCTAGAATGCTAATATTCAGTTCAGTTAAAAAGAATGATCAACCATTACATTTATATTTCTCCAGCAAATTACAGACAGGGTTTGGGCTTTTTGTGAATGGATATGTGTACGTAGACACATACATGTTTTATAGATTTTTTTTTTCCTACAAAGGTGACTTTGAAACCATCATTCAAGAAAAATCTTTTGTTATTGTCTCGATCTTTCCAAATACATTTGTCATGAACGGCTCTCTAGAAGTGCCCAAGTCTCACTTAACAGTTGATCTAATAAAAATCATCCTCCAGCTTTTTCTTCTTTGTATCCTTCGAGCTCAGAGGTGCAGCAGCGTCGCTGCCAGAATCCCCTCTCAGCGTGGCCGTAACTCCTATACCATTAACAAGGGTAAAGCAAACACATTACGAATACGTGGTACAGCACGGAGATACCTCTACCACATTTCCATCCCAGTCTCAAGTTAACAATTCCAAATAATGTTTTGCTACCCAATGCTCACATTCACTCCCACAGCCCTTTGACGATGCCAGTTTCAGTAATTCTAAATTGGCCTGTCTTGTGCTGAACTTCCCCAGAGCAGTTTGACTGGCACCCACGGTTCAACATAAAGGCACGTGTACACAAAACAACACTTTATGTTACAGCTCACGGGTCTCCTCTTCCCTTTTCAGTAGCTTTTCTCTAAAAGCAGGGGGAAATTTTGCCTCTGCCCATCATGCCCACTGAGGGCTGAATTTATGGAGTGGATTGCTTGGCGGCACAACCAACGCTTCGGCATCCGCACTTGCCTCCAGGTCGACTTCGGGATCTTACACAAAAAAAGATTTTACAACAATGCAGTGTGAGAGTAAAAGCTATAAACACTGTGGCACGAACAATAATTCAAAAGCTCGTGGCACAGGCTATAACAACAAAGCTCACAGCTAAGATGGTGAAAGAAACCTCATATACAGAGCAGCGTTACAGAAATAATTTAGTGCTTTGAAAGATGCAGTAATGACAGCTCTGAGGGCTTCATCCCTCCCCTTCGCCCAGGACAGGAGGTCCCCCATCCCCACCCGGCCATGATGGGGACCAGCAGCAATCACCTCATGAGTGTGCCGGATGCTGCCAGCCCTGGGGAGGCTCAGGGAAAGGAAAGGTTTCCCCCCCACCCATGGCTTCACCTGCAGCTCCCAGGCCACCTCCCTGTGTCCCCTCCATTAGGCACAGCCCCACCACAAAGCAGAGCTGGAAAAAGCAGCAGAGAAGAGCTGAAGCTGCCCAGATGAGGCCGTGACCCATCCAGGTTCACTGCTGGGCTCCCTGCCAGGGCACAGGGATGGCTGGGGGGGATGTTCACTCCAGCAGCGCCCACCGGTGCCCCATGAGCCGCCCGCACTGAGGGGCACGGGACCCTACCAGCGTCGCCCGCTGCCGCACTCCCCATCGAGGCATTCATGAGCCTGTTCTCTGGATAAGCAAATGTTTTGATTAGGGAATTTGAAAAGCAGGCAAGCAGTGACAGTTGAGAGAAAAAAAACCACCCAACACTTCCAATAACAGAAGTTTCCTTCAAATCCCTTGTCGGCTACATCATGCTAAACACCCGCAGCAGATATTTACTCTGTCACTTTCAAGTGTTTTCCCCATCTTGTACTGAACTGGAGTCTACAACGTCTGTTTAATGGTACCTTGTTCGCTGCCGTACCCTCGCTGTGCCAAGCGCCGGGTGCTGGAGCGCACTAATCGATATGCCCGGGAAGGCACCCACAGCACGGCCAAAACGCCGCGAGCCAAGCGCGCCCGCGCTGGCCACCGAGGCTCCGGCCAGCTCCGCAGCCGAGGGTGCCTTCCCAGAGCGTATCGCGGGAGTTACTGGTGAACACGCCGGCTCATCACCTCTTCATCTTATCCCCTTGCAATTCATCCCTGTGCATTCAAAGGGCCCGGAGAAAATCAAATCCCGGTCCAATATATTTTTTCTTCTTTTTTGTTTCTGTTTCAAGCTTTTTAAGTTATTCCCACAACTTTGCAAGGCCTGACTTGTAATTTCAAGGGCAATACCAATTAGTCCTGGCATCAGCACAGCTAATGAGGCCCGATGCCTGCAATTTATTGGTTCAGAGTTAGCAAAGCAGGGAGATAGCGACAGACAAGCAGTTCAGAAGCAAAAGCCTCATCTCCTTCGGAAACTAGACTAAAATGTCTCTCGGCAAGAGACAGCTCTTGGCCTGAAGACCTCCAGACTTAATAGACTGTTCATTTTTTAAAATAAACTGGAGGAGGTGGCAAAGTCAGAGGCACGTGCCATTTCCTAGAGTAAATACTGAAGCAGATGGAGACAAGCAGCAGCAACGCACCTCGTGGGGCTCCAGGGACTCCGTCTGCAGGAGAGGCAGTGCCCCACAACATATCAGGTCCATCAGACCTGCTCCAAGAAGGGTGACGTGATGAAAGGTTTCAGTTGTAGGCTGGAGCTCACCATTCCCACCGCCAGGACGGCCGCTGTCAGAAGATGCTGATGGCTGTAACGGGTATTTGATGCAATTCCCTGTGCTCCATCGCTTCAAATTCAAATCTGGTCTCAGTGGAGGAAAAGTAGATTTATTTGGGAATGTTTAACTAACTGTCTTCCCAGTTACCCAGTGACATCCACACTCAACCGCTTAACCGCTCAGAGTGAAAAACCTTTACTCGGTCTTTCCAGTTAAAAACCTGCATATATGCAATTCTCATTCTTTTTAGTATCCTGAGGAATAGCAAACACTTTTCAGGTCACATTTACCACCTGACCCAGCCTCCTCTTCCTTTCAGTATGAAGGACCAGGGTGCTTTTCAGGAAGGTGGTGATGATGAAGCCCCTGGCAAGCAGCACCCAGGTTCCCAGCGGAGTGGAGATGCCAAGATGCCAGGTAAGAGCTCTGCCAGCTCACACTGCGCCGGCTGACAGAGCCTGCTGCCGGCTGGCAAGTAACACAAATTGGAACTGACAGAGAAATGTGACAAATTCATTATTAATGGCACAACTATTTTTTTAAATACATAGAAGGCTGTACCAGATTAATAAAAACAGGCTTTTGTATTCTTATCTGACAACAGTGATGGTGTGTGATCTCCAGAAAAGCGAGCGCTGCTGATGCCGTCTTGGGCTCTGGCTGGCATCGGGATGCTGCGGCAGATTCGGCTGGGAGAGGATTTCTCTCCAAGACATTGCAACTCCCGCTCGCTCCAGGAGGTCGTGCAGGCTGGCTTTGTGGCAGGGCGAAGCACTCACACGAAAGGTCAGCGCGCCGCAGAGACCCGTGCACAGCCCCTCCTCGGGGGGCTGCAAACCTCTTGGTGTTTGTTAGCATCTGCCTTGTTTTATCTCAGCTGATAGTGGGTTTAAGGGGGCTTGTTTATCTTTTAAATAAAGAGCGACCCACGGGGTGTATCAGGGATGGAGGGACTTGCTCTAGTCTGCAGGTCAAAACTGCAGCAGTGCACAGGTGGATTTTGGTGTCTCTCTCTCCACCTACCTGTACAAAAACACATCCACCCATATACAAGCTTTCTAGCAATCTGTATCTCAGTCTATATATGTATACATACATTCTTATACATGTATTTTTACTTTTATTTTTACTCCAGATACCTTTACTGCAGGTGCACAAATGAGACCCATTAGCATGTAATATAAATACTTAATTTATCATCTCATTAGCATTTATTATTTTTTTTTTTTTCCCTACTTGGTCTCTTCAGAGGAAATAAAGCACAATGTCAGGGAAAAATTTTTCAAACAAGTCTTGAAAAGGATGAGTAATTGCCGTCTTGGGCACCAATGTTTAACTTGGGAATGTTTAACTAACTGTTAACCCAAGTTAACCCAAGTTAAACATTCCCAAGTTAAACATTAGTTAAACATTCTGGAAACCATGCTAAGGCACATGGAGAACAAGGAGGTGGTTGGTGACAGCCAACACGGCTTCACCAAGGGCAGATCGTGCCTGACCAACTTGGTGGCCTTTTATGACGGGGTGACAGCATCGGTGGACAAGGGACGAGCAACAGATGTCATCTACCTGGACTTGTGCA